>CM029442.1:29843256-29998341 GCA_017140255.1 Eucalyptus paniculata subsp. matutina | reverse complement strand
CGGATTTTCTTTTGATTCGAGATCATTGGGTTTTCTACAACGATCATTATCAAGTGTAGCGCTATGGATAAAGGTATGTCTTCATCTATTTGTGAAAATCATGAAGATCAAAAGATCACTGTTTATACCACCCGCTAGGGTGGCTCTGCTGGCAGGGCGCTCCCTCTCCCGAAAGAGAGGTCAAGTGTTCGACTCTCTTGGGCTCCCCTAAGGTGATGCGCAGGAGGCTGACAGAGACATCTAGGTGACTTACCCGGTGCACGCGTGTGGTGGCTAGCACGTGTACCCCCAGGGTTTACTCTCCGGCTACCGGCCGTGCGGGGGTTCCCTGGGATACCAAAAAAAAAAAAAAAGATCACTGTTTATTTCCGCATCAAAGTATTATATTTATATTCTAACAGATATCACTATTTGCAAGGCATCGCTTGATCTTTGGAAGTTTCTTTTGAACCACAGATATGGCATGCCCAGTGCAGATTTTTTTGTAAGGAAAGTTATTCTCACTTCGTCCTTTTCATCATCCTCAAGATGGCCACAAGCGAGCCTAGAGTTCTCCCCGAATTCCTCGTTCTTTGCGAATCTCCCTCTCACTCGCGGACGGCTGTCTGCCAGAGTTTTGCGGCACGCATACTGCATATATTAGGAAAGTTTCTTCAGCTAAAGTTACTGGCCTACAAAAGGTAAACTAAAACATGAATGATGCGAGAGAAGAAGAGAACGAAGACCTTAATCTTCTTGCTGAAGTTCCTTTCGTTCCTCTTCTTCATGTACCGATGGATCTTCTCCTTCCTCTGCTCGACTGAGAGCTTTCCTACTTTGTAAGTTGGGTCTTCAAAGTTTAAAATATCTGTTGCGAAAGGTGCAGGACTCGAATTCGCATTCATCAGCTTTTGGCTCTCGGCACAAAATGCCTTACACGGTATCAAATCGACCCAATTCCATAAGAATTTGTCACCACAAATACTACAAGAGCACATGAGATTTAATGCCATGTGCGTACCAACTGCATTGAACTTTAAAACTTCATATTCAAAATGAAGCATAATGTGCTGTAAAATCTTGTCAATACCTGCATGTCCTCAGGAATAAGCACCTGGGTCGGATCCGAGCAAAAGATTCCACTGTTATTGTCAGCCTGGTAATCCAGATCTCGAGCTTGCAAATCTGCTTTTATTAGAACACTTCCCGAGAAGATCCCCGACCTATCTGCAGATACTGTGCCAGTCATATTCTCTGGCATGTACGTCCTCATTGAGCCAGCGAAGGAGCACGAAGGCGATGCAGGGTCCAAAGGAATATATGTTGACACAGACGAAAAGCAATTTTGTTTGAACACTGAGGCAATCAATGGAGGGCCAATTAACGGTGACATAGTTTCGCGAGTAAAATTTGGTAGCCCGTCAGTGCTATTGGTCAGTGGAAGTTGATTTTCTGTTAGTTGCACTGAAGGGAAATCCATCAACAGGTGGTCTTGTTGAGGACAGACGAATGGGGAAACCGAAAACAGAGGGGAGGGAGAGAAATCATTCGAAGCAGAAATATCATTATTGACATCTTCTTGCGGATCAAAGATTGTTGTTTGATTTCCGTTGTGGTTAATAGTGCCAGCAGTCATGGTGTTACTCGTAGTCGTGGCAGGAGTTGTAGCTGTCGTGTTAGTATTGATTCCATGGTCTTCCTGCAGGAGATCGCCAAAGCTTTGCAAATCTTCAGGTAAAGAAAATTTGGAGGAATTGGGGTACTCTTTATAGCAGCGGTTTGAACACGATGTGATCTCAGAGTTCTGTCTACTTTCTGAAAATAATTCGGGGTCGCAAATTTCTAACAGTTGAGCACTTAACGGGCTTGACATATCATCCTGCAGAACAACAGATGCAACTCCATGTTTGAACAACAATAATTTGTTGAACAAAGACTTGTAAAGCATATCAATTACCACCAAAAGTTGAATTACTCATGTTTATGATCCATACACTACAATTGGTCTCTCTAACCATTTTAGCAGATTTCTTGATGTTTAAACTAGTAGAAGAGGACATAAATTCTGGACAGGCATATGATGATGCTTGGATTCTTAAAGTTGATTTGAAAAGCGAGTTCTGTGAAGGTGAACAGTGTCATCTTTCTGACAAACAATAGAGCAGCAAGATTATCTGCAATTTCGCTGGCACCTTGTGATATGCAACAGATAGATAGCGGATGTGAAGACGGGCTTCGATGGCATGTTTATGTGAGGTAAAATATAGGATGTCTAATCTGGCCAAGCACTAGTCATGGTGAGGCAGCATGGAAGAGTTTCAGAGCTTTCTCAAAATGATCAAAGCAAGAGTTTTGAGCTTTTCACTTGGACAAATATTTTATCAGAGCATGAGACTGTAATATGACCAAACAAACATTGTCATAGATATATTTTGTCATGTTAATGATCAATCTAGTTTGCTGTAATCAACTCAATGGTCATCAGACGACAATGAAGACTTTGGCTAAATTACAACGTTTTCTCTTGAAAAAGTGGATTGATACAAAGGAAAAGTGCATGGTATCCTTATCAGATTTTAAGATGATGTCAGAAATCCAACCTGAAGCTCAAACAGTTCCTTCAAATTCAATTACCTAAAGAAATAAAGATAAAATGATGCACTGAGATTAAGGTGTCATTACTAGCTGCGACATTAGTAGTGTCCTCATCACAAGCACACAATGTTTAGATGATCATTTCCCGAGCAAACCAGAAACATGCTGATCTTGAGCTCAGGCAAATCATCGTATCGCAAAACACACCAAAGACCAAAAAGAACCCAGAACTTTTGTCCAAAGAGAGAATGGAACAATGGAAGAAAGCTTCAGCCTTGCAACCAAAATCCTGCTTTTTTCTTTTTTCCCCTTTGCAGAGACAATTGCATGATTAATGCAATGCATGCATGCCTTGTGTGTATGTACAGAAAAGAACAAGGTATGGAGACGGTTTCGGAGGGCAAGAGAATTTTACAACCGGAAGCTGCTGAGGCGGATGAAGCACGTCCTCCAGCATTCTGTCCTCGGATATCGGTAGACAATCAAACAACCCAATGAAGAAACTTTGCAAGATTTAGATGAACAGACCCTCTCTCAAAATGGCACTGAAAGAAGAAGAAGAAGAAGAAGAAGTCACAATCACGTGCTCCCTATGATCACCACCTTTCGTGGGCTCGAGAGGATGCTCACTGAACCGCGATATATAAAGGAGAAAGCTCTATTGACGGCGATCAGAACAAAGTGTGCACGTCTCTGTATGTGTATGTTTGTATTTGAGAGAGAGAGAGAGAGAGTTAAGTTAATTTTAGCTAGCTAAGGAAGAGGAAGGTGTCACGGGCCTAAAGAGAGTCGACCCAAGAGGTTCCTGGAGGACTACCGCGACTCACCCGTGGACCTCCTGCTCTCACTCGGATTCCCACCAAGCCTTCTCCCCGGATTGCAAGGGCGGGCGAAGCTGTCATTAAGCTAGATTACAGAAGTCCGTTCCATTATTTATGTCGGTAGATGGTAGCTCAATATTTATGTCGGTAGTTGAGGCGGTGCGATCTCGTCCACCGATAGAATTCTAGATCAATGGATGTAATCCGAGGCCCTCAACTATAAAAGGGGTGTCCTCCTTCATTTGTAAACATCCACTACTTCCGCAATACAAAGCAAAGCTTCTTTCTAGAGCTCTTCTCTCTAGATTCTTTCTCTCTCTACGATCCGGGTAAGGCGAGCGAGTGAGCGTTCAACTGTGCAAGGCTTGGCTTAGGTGCTTCGGCGATCCAATCCGATCCTAAAGTGCCCGAGTCGCCGTGCGGTCACGATCCCTATCGATCGGCCCGTGACAAGTGGTATCAGAGCTAAAGAGAGATTCGTTTCCAAGAGATTGAAGAGCGGCAACTGTTCGAGAGGATGTCAAGCCAAGAAGCGGCTATAGTTGGAGAGGCCGGGCAAGTCAAAGAGACCCGCGGCCAATCAAAGAAAAGGGAGACCTCGGTGGATGCTGCGGCCACGTTCGATGAGAAGATTGGTAAGGTCCGGAGTGCTGTGCTTGAACTCATGGAAGGTCTTGACGACGTGCGAGACCGGATCATGGAGGTTGAGGGCTCGCTCCGTGAAGACTTTACGACCGACATCAACCAAGCCACGGCTCCATTGTTCGACAAGGACGAAGCTCTCGAAGCATCGATCGATGGTTTGAACGAGCGCGTCCAAATATTGAAGAGGTAAGCCCGTGTAGGGACGAGGTCGAAGCCATGAAGGCGGAGATCCAAGAGCTCAAGACCGAGCTCGCCCTATGCAAACTTAGCATCACGAATGGTGCGGTGCCTGCTCAAACGGTGACCAAGATCGAGGTGTCGAAGCCAAAGGAGTTCAAAGGCAACCAGTCCGCCCAAGAGGTGGACAACTTCGTGTGGAGCATGGAGCAGTACTTCGGCGCCGTCAACATACACGACGAGTCGATCAAGGTACGAACCGCTTCCATGTTCCTATCTGATATGACGATGCTGTGGTGGCGCAATAGATGCGATGAGATTCGACGTGGTGCTGATCCCGTGAACACGTGGGACGACTTCGTGAGGGAATTCCGCGACTATTTCTTCCCCGAGTTCGCTCAACAAGAAGCCCGAAGCATGCTCCATCGCCTCGAGCAAAGAGGCGCGATCCGAGAGTACGTGAAGGAGTTCACGGAGCTCAAACTCCAAATTCGCAACCTAAGCGAAGAGGAGGCTTTCGGAGCGTTCATGGATGGACTCAAGCCATGGGCACAACTTGAGCTGAAGTGGCGGGATGTGAGTAGTCTGGTGCGTGCGCTGAGCATGGCCGAGTCTCTCATCGACCTCACCAGGGTTGAGCCGAGGAACCACCGAGCAAGAGATTGGAGATCGGATCGACTCGACGACAAAGGAAGAAACACTCCCCGAGGCATGCCCGATCAAGGCGGCCGAGCCAAGACGTGGGGAGAAGGGTCTTCCAAACCATCCTTCCAAAGAGGTCGACCACTGATCGACTACGCGAGTAAGTTCGATCAACCTCCGCCCTCTCCTTGCTTTATTTGCAAAGGTCCACACTGGACCCAAAAGTGCCCAAAGAGAGGCCGAATCAACGCCCTCCTTGCCATCGAGGAAGAGAAGGAGGTGCCCAAAGAAGACAAACGGCAGATCCGGATTGGAGCTGTGAAGATGATCAACTCCGTTCAAGCCCGATCGCCGACCAAAGGAGAAGGAATCACTCCAAACACCGACATGTTCTTTGTGGAGGTGGAAGTGGGCGGCCGAACGCTTTACGCTTTGGTCGACACTGGCGCATCCAACATGTTCATGTCGACCGAGTTTGCGAAGACCTTGGGACTTCACGTGGAGCCATCCGAGAAGTCGTACAAGCCCATCAATTCGAGCGACTTCCATGGCGTAGGATCAACACCCGACGTGGATGTCAAGATTGGCGGATGGAAGGGCCGAATGGCGTTCGAGATAATCCCACTTGACGACTATGATCTCATACTTGGGATGCAGTTTTTCTATAGTGTGGGAGCCATGATCGACATGAGGACCAAGTGCATGATGATCCTCGACCAAAAGTGCCCGTCGATGATCCCCATGATCAAGGGGGTGGTCGACACCAAGACCATCGCGTTGATCCGACGCCTCGACAAGAGCTTGAAGGCCGTCATGCGCATCAACAAGCTATCCGAGGTGAAGCCAAAGGTTGAGTTGGATCCTACCCCAACAAACACCATGCCTATCCAAGCGCTTTTCCCCGAGGTTGAGTGCGCACCGCGTGCTCTGTCCAAGCCAAAGACCGAGCCGCGCCCCAAGTCCGACTTCATCATCGAAGGTTGTGGTCCTTCGTTCATGAGCGTCCGAGCGAAGCGCAACAAGAACAAGAAAGCTCGTGCCAAAGCCCGCAAGGCTGCCCGTCAAGCTGAGAGCGACGAGGACGTCGCTTGATTGAGTGGGGGAGAATGTCACGGGCCTAAAGAGAGTCGACCCAAGAGGTTCCTGGAGGACTACCGCGACTCACCCGTGGACCTCCTGCTCTCACTCGGATTCCCACCAAGCCTTCTCCCCAAATTGCAAGGGCGGGCGAAGCTGTCATTAAGCTAGATTACAGAAGTCCGTTCCATTATTTATGTCGGTAGATGGTAGCTCAATATTTATGTCGGTAGTTGAGGCGGTGCGATCTCGTCCACCGATAGAATTCTAGATCAATGGATGTAATCCAAGGCCCTCAACTATAAAAGGGGTGTCCTCCTTCATTTGTGAACATCCACTACTTCCGCAATACAAAGCAAAGCTTCTTTCCAGAGCTCTTCTCTCTAGATTCTTTCTCTCTCTACGATCCAAGTAAGGCGAGCGAGTGAGCGTTCGACTGTGCAAGGCTTGGCTTAGGTGCTTCGACGATCCAATCCGATCCTAAAGTGCCCGAGTCGCCGCGTGGTCACGATCCCTATCGATCGGCCCGTGACAAAGGCATGGGGTGTCAATAGTCTGTTGGTTTGCGTATAAATACATACAGCATTTCCAGCGGGGGCGTGTCCGTACGGACCTGTCAGCTCAGGCACTTGGGGTTGTGTCAACCCCGAAAGCGAAGGCGGGCCACTCCTTGGTTCCGGCTGTCGTGGCGGGCGAGGTGAGGAGGGCTGTCGGACACGTGTCGTTGGGCTGGCAACGTGGGCGCTCATCGCAGCGCTCTTGGACAGAAGCTGGGTTGACCGATTCCCAGCCGACTTTCGGATCCCCTGCATTGCCAAGCTTTCCCCCCAATTTCTTGCCGACTTTCTGATCTTCTTTTTTGGGTTGACCGAGCCTTTCAACCCAATTCCTAGCCGACTTTCAGATTTTTCCCATTGCCCAATTTTCACACCAGTTCCTAGCCGACTTTCGGTATTTTTAATTGCCTAGTTTTCGGCTGCCCCTCTCTCTCTCTCTCTCTCTCTCTCTCTCTCTCTCTCTCTCTCTCTCTCTCTCTCTCTCTCTCAATAGTTGCAAAAAAAGACGATAGAGGCCAATTAGTCATAATTATCAAATGCATGAACCGGATTCGGCGTGCTCTGGCTACATGGAAGTAAAGATAATAGCCGATGATAGACTACAAAAAGTGCTTCGAATGTAAACCATGTTCGTTATCTATGGAAAAAAGTTGTTCAACTTGTAAGATTTGTTTTGTTTTAAATATTGAAACCTCCTTGAACTTTGGCATATGTGTGCAATTATCCTCGAATTATGAAAAATTGTAAATAAACCCCCAAACTTTGGCACAACTGCACCACAGACCCCAGATATATTTTATTTTTTCTGCAACCACTAATTTTCCATCTATATGGTCATTAGGGCCGTCAAATTTGGGTTGGGCTGAAAATAAGTCGACTCAAATTGACCCATTTATGTGGAATACAAATTTAGTAACCAATACTTGACACAATCCATAACCAACCCAAACCGTTTACTAAAATATTTCCATGAATCCAAAAGTGAAAATCTGTATCCACCTAGTTAACCCACTTTAAGCTCTTCATACGTACATGTTATTTGGATAAAAGCACCATTTCGACTATAAAATGCTAAAGAATTGGCTTTCAACATTGCATAAAATTTTCACTTTTTGTATTGATTCACAATTAAAAATGAGAGAAAGTTTGTACTTGATAGTCAATTTATAAAATTGCAGCAACAAATAATGTAGAGGAATTGGAATTTTAATTAAATTGAATGTAAGATATTAAACAAAACGATTAATGCTGACCATAGAATGCGATACTATGAACTAAGATTAGAATATTGCATAAAAAATAAAAATACCAAATGTAACCAAGGAAAGATATACTCTAATAATTAACAAACAAAATCTACAAGATTAATAAAAATGAAAATAAAAATAATGGGGAAAGAAAGAAGCCTTCTTGATATTTTTAATAAGGGTGAAGTTGGGCCCATCTTTCAGACCAACCAAGACTTCTCTAAACTTAGAATAACCCAAGGAGTTAATTTTTTTCTCATACAGATTGAAGTGACAGTGAGAAAGGTGAGTTGTGTTTGGTGTTTGGGCAAACTATTTCATATGTTTTTGCATTTTGCCATTCTAAATCCATGCGTAACTTATTTACTAAATATAGCTAACCCATATAATAAGTCAGCCATCATATATGGTTAAGAAATGGGTTTATGACCCATTTTGACAAGTTTAGTGGTTGTTAAGTGTTATTGGAAACGGACTTACCCAGTTTTTTCACCCAAATAACCTATGTTGGATGGTTAATGAAGTTAAGATAAAAGAGGATCCACAATTAAGTTAAGAATATTTTGTCGAGGTGGTTTTGGTCGAAAAAGTGAGTTAGTCCCTTTTGAGGTAATATCATAGACAGAAAAACTAGTAACTAACAACAAAACCAAACTTCATGAGAGTAATACGTCAACTAATTGAAGTTTGAGGCTTTTGCACAATTTTTTTTTTTTTTTTAGGGGAGATGTTGAACAAATATCTTTTCTATGAGTTGTTTTGTTAAGTGATTCATTATTGCTCACCATCTTATATGATTCCTTAGAATACTTGTTGTGGGAGTTAAGGCCATGTAGAACAGACCGAGATGTTGTATAACCTCATCAAACTAGCAATGTAGAAACTACGACTAAAATAACATAAATAATGATAAAGATACATATATAAATTGAGTGTATTGTTTTCACCCCGGAACCTTAAGCTATCTAAAAGAAGGGCAACAATATACATATAATATATCTAAAAAAATTTAAAATCCGATAAACTGTGCTGTGACTTCTTATCATCATTATTATTAAAAAGATTCGGAAAAATATTGCCTGCCTGTCCTCTAAGCATGGAATTTGGCAGGTTAATTTCTCGGGGGCAAGAATCAACAGATCTTAATGCCACCTTAAATGCTTTTTCTAGAAAGGAGCAATTTGGTCACTTGCTTGAATTGCACGTGAGTGTTCAGTTGTAGTACATTAAAAGTGCGATTAGGAACACGATACCTTCAAAAATTTACCAAGACTAATACGAATATATTAGTCACGTCGTTTGAAACTAATAGATTTAATATAGTTGTTTCAACTTTATATAACAAATCTTCGTGAAATCTACTCTAGCAAAGGCACGGCACGACATGAATATAACATGAACTTGCGCCTTTATTCATGTATTGATTTCTAGTTTTATTCCCATCACATGAATTTCTGTGCTTTGGATAAATGCTCCTGTGCTTTTTTTTTTTCTTTTTTCTTTTGGGGGGGTTGGTTTGGATAAAGGAGAAGTGAGGAGGGGGCAAGTAGCTGGACAGTACGTGGCAAAGCGTGTTCAATCGAAGCCCATATTATACGTCGCACCAAATTCCCATATATTCCCGTCGCAGCACAAAAGAGAGACCAAATGCATGAGTACCCACGAGAGGAGAAAAAGGAAGCCTACAAGCATTTTGGGGCTCTTTGAATCGATTTTGTTTTCCTCTATTTCCCAAACTCTAGTTAGACATATACACATGGTGTTGTTCCTCTTTTTGTCTTTGCCATGCTTGGAGTCGGTCTTCGTTTGAGGGTGCCATGCCGTGCCCGTGTTCTGGTGGTTCCATTAACGGGAGCCAAAACATTACGAATTAAATTGAACATTTCAAGAGAGTGAATTATAATATCAATGGAATGAAGAACGATATGCATAAGTTACAATAGTTCGTTAGAGGGGTTATGTGAATAGGTTTTTCATTGAATTTTAAATTAGTAGAAGAGGGGAGTACGGCCATTGAAAATCCACATTGAAGAAATGCGATTAATTAGAAGGGGAGTGAAAAATGAAATGAGTTTCTTTACACCATGTTAAAGGAATAATTACAATCAATCCAATTTGTATTTAAATTATTTATGTGAAAAGGGGCGTATATATCTAGGGCCTTCTCACGCTTCATGTTCAAGCTATGCAAGAGGAGGAGATCTGTTCAGATCAAGTCCTAGAGATGCTATAACCCAATATTGGAATAAGCCATCCCGGCCTGCAAATCAAGGGTATATTTGTTTTGATCTCTAGGGAAATAGTTATTCTTCATTGTTTTCTCAACTACTAATACGGCTATCGAAAGAAAAGTACTGAGCAAAGCATATTAGTTCATGTCGGCTGCTCAAGAAATGGACGAGTCTCCCCGATGACACGTCGCGATATTACCCTGGTTCGGCGAACTGTTGTATCAGCCTGTCGGATGCCATCTCAACCGTGCGTAACATGCCCGACAAGCCCCCGTGCTGGTGTCTTACTGAAGATGGGTCAAACTTCTCCACCTACCTCTCTCCTCCAGACAAAACAATGTCGATGCTGTTCGCACCAAATCATCCCACGATCGAATCTCGATTCCTCGCGTTGATATTGCGTTTTGCCTCAAGGAGAAAGCTTCTGTCTTGCCAGATTGGGGAAGTTCCATTGCACGAAGGGGCTTCCATGTTTGATGAAATTCCGAGGAGAGCGAAAGGGAACGTAGGGAAGGGTTGAAGCTAAAGCAAGAGCAAATTAGCAAAGAGATTGCCCAACGATAAGGCTCACAAGGTACAAGACATCTTGAATTTGACTCCGTTAGAAGAAAAGAAAAACACCCGCACCTCAACTATTTTCAACTTACATTTCACATCACTTCAAGTCATGTAAAAACTTTCCACGATTTCTCCACAATTGAAGTACTTTTCCAGCAGTTTGAATGTGTTTAAAGTACTTGTTAAACACCTAAAATAATTTTTCGATACATTGATAGTTTTCTGACACAATTATTGTTGTCCTGATATGTCATTTCTTTGAAAATGGAACATTTTCCTTGTTAGTGTATATTCCCTGGGGAAAATCCTACTCAAATCGAAGTTTCATTAAAAAAGAAAAGTTGAAGAATAGGCTTTTGCCCAAAAATCATTTTTGGACACCCGTCTATTCCTCTGCATGGACTCAGTTTGAAGCCGAGTGCTCAAACACCAAAGTGTCTGGCAAGTGGCCAGTACCCATTTTCAGGGGACGGGGAAGCCGCCCGGTTTGGGCACGAAGCTCGTGGATTTGACATTTTTCTGGGCCTTTTGACATTACTCCTAGAACCATCCAAATGAAAGCAATGTTTTAGGAATCTTTCTATAACTTTAGTTGATGAGACTTTCGCGATAGAACGTGAGATAAACACCATGTCATTGTCCAAGTGTAGTTGCGGATTGGGCATCGCCACCTGAGATATCAAAGTGTGCAGTTCTTCATTTGGCTATAGTAAAAACTCTGTCGTTGTACTCTTTTCTTGACGAACTGAGGTTACGCGAAACAAGCCATGTAGATCTCGGTGCATTCTTTCATGGCTACCTTTCATTGCCTCAGTTTGTACTCTATGCTAATAACTATTGATATAATAGCCTATTTTCAGATGACGTTGCAGTCATTATCATTTGTTGCTCACGGTCGGAGTCAATATGTATGATTAATTTAATGAAAAACCTTAAATTAGTAAACCAGTAACAAATTTGTCCAAAAATAATTTTTTGATCACAAAAACCGTCAAACTAGTAAACCTGTCACAAACCAATCTTAAACTAATTTTTTTATCATGAAGAAACCCAAACTAGTGCATATATCATAAGTTTACCTTAAATTAATTTTTTGATCACCAGAAACCCTAAACTGGTATATTTGTAATAAATTTACCCTTATTAGTTTTCATTAAATTGAATTAACTGCCATGTCATACAACTCAATAATTTGATGGTCAAATTTAACGGAAACTAACAAAAATAAATTTGTCACCCTCACAAGTGTACCGTTTTAGGATTTTTTGCTGTGAAAAAATTAATATGGGGCAAATTTATACTATTGTGTATTAGATTGGAATTTTTCATGGTGCCAGCGTGTATATATTTATTATATTATATGGAAACATTTTTTCAGCACGATGTTGACTTTTGTTTTCTTCTCCACACTTTTGCATTTGCTTCCTTGGTCTCAGTCCACGTGCTTTGCATTCTCAGGGCAATGGGAATGCAGAGACTTGGACCAGATACCGTAGCGAAGGGTTCAAGGAGATCGTGCAGAGCTTTGAGGAGGATGTAAAGCCGTTGCGTCCCACCACCGCTCGTCGTCGATAGATGGAGATGGTCAGCTCCGCTCGTCCCGCATTCTCGCGAGTCTTCTCCGCCGACCTTGCAAGGGGGTGGCCCTTCTACAGTGTTTGGCAAAGTTGGAATCGTGACGACATCCCGTTAAAGGGGGAAGACCAGGTGTTGAAGTTTCGCATCATTGAAGATTCTAAAGAAATAATGAAATAAATTCGTGCTAATTATGAACTTAACCTTATAAAATTCTCAACATTCCGGAAATCATTGACATGGATGTCAAGCGATGTCACGTAAGGCGGTCGCGTTCATAGATAATTTTTATAAAATTTTCTGATTTTTTTTTTTTAATTTGTTATTATATTTTTCTTTCTTTCTTTTCTCTTTTTCCAGTGAAATCTAAAGAATGTTGTCAATCATAGAGGAGGGCCTATGATCTTTGCCATCCACTAGATGATGGCACTAGATGATGGCCGTGAAGCTTTCACCCGGTGGATGGCGAGGGTCGGCTGGCCTTTTCTTGTGGTTGTGAGAGTTGGTCGACCCTCGCATGCGACCAGTGAGGGTTGGCCGGCAATCCTCGATGGGCTTAGAAGGAAAAAAAAAAAAAAAGGAAGTACATAAAGAAAAAGAAAAAAAGAGAAGAAAAGATATAAAAACATTTATAATTTTTTAAAATTATAAAAAAATTATCCACGTCAACATCGGCCATACCAAGTAGGATAACCGGTCAAAAGCTGCTAGAATGACTAAATTGACAACTCTTAAAAAAGTAAATAATTAAATTGTCAAATTTAAATTTTTAGGACTAAATTGGCATAAGTACAATACATTTTGGTAATTTCCCCTTTTTAAATATCCTCTTCATCATCTAAAGTATCATAGGTCAAGAGACATCCAATTTGTTGGCTGTAAAAGAAGATCTACGTTCATTTTTTTTTTCTTATTTAATTATAAACTGAAGTGGGAACGTACATCAGCTTGGACTTTAGATTATATAATGCAATAGGTACAGGGTGCCAAGCAAAAACAAGCTATTTTTTGTTTGGTCATGAAGAGCAAGCTATATGGAAGGGTGACCCTTATCACATGATGTGAACAACCGCAGAATAGTCCATAAAGAGATCTCCCCACCATCAGCAAGATCACGAACCGTATCCTCAGCAATTTTCACTCAGAATGGCAAAGAAGCCATCCACGGTTTCTTTATCGAACTTGATTAAGGGCCCGTTTGGTTCGGCTTTTGGGGAATGCATTTGTAGAAATGCAAATACCTTTGGGTGAAGGGGGTTTTCCGAAATGCAAATATCGTTTGGTAAAATTTGCATTGAAAAACAACTTTGGCCAAAATACTGTTTGGTAAAATTTGCATTTGTAATTAAATTTTATTAAATTAAAAAAGAAAAAATATGTTTATTTTTTTTGAAGTCCAGCCACCAGACCGCCGAATCTGGCGGCCGAACTGCCTAAATAAAAAATATAAAAATATAAACATAAAATATATTTATTAAACATAATATATATATATATATAATAGATATGTTTATATAAATATATATTTATATAAAAACAATCGGAGAAAAAAATAAATATGTTTATATTTATAAATACATTTATTTATTTATTTATTAAACATAAAATATAGTTATATAAAAAAAATAGATATGTTTATATCTATATAAAATATATATAAAATAGCCTGAATAAAAAATATGTTTATATTTTTTATATAAACATATTTTTATATAAAAAATATAAAAATATAAACATAGAATATTTTTATTAAACATAAAATATATTTATATAAAAAATAGATATGTTTATATCTATATAAAATATATATAAATATATATTATATTTTTTATAAATATATATTTATTAAACATAAAATATAAAAAAATAGATATGTTTATATTTTTATATAAAATATATTTTATATTTTATATAAAAAATATAAACATATTTATTTTTATTTTTATTTTTATTCGAGACGGTCGATCGGCTTTTCCAATTTAGGAGAGATGAACAATCTGAAGTTGCATTAGAATATGCAACTTTCCAAAGGACCTCCAAAGCTGCGTTGGGTAAAGGCTGCTGTGGCCACTGGAGATACAATTACATCTCGCCAAAGTCGCGCAAAAAAAGGAACCAAACACCTTTGCATTTGGCCAAGGGACTTTAGAGCCCAAATGAACATTCCAAATGCTGAACCAAACAAGTCTCCAGCTGATTCCACGTTTGGCTTGGCCTTCGATTTTAGATACCATGTCTGTTACGAGCCACGCTTGTGACTATCTTTTGTTTCGAATGATTGTTGTAACTAGTTGTAAAGCTTATACAGTAGATTACATAGTCGGATGAACTCGATTGTGATTCTACTGCTGGCTGCAGATCTTTGTCTTTCTTGAGCCTCTCATTGGTCCATTGTTTTTGAAGCTTTGACATGGTTGGCTCAACCTCATATGGAACCTTTTCCCTCAGAATCATTTTGCCTCCATCTTCGCATTTTGCCGAGTCCTCGACCACCATTTGCGTTCCATCTAATTTCTGGCTTCCCTGCACTCTCTGCTAGTTTGATGATTTCTTCGTCAAGTATCAAAGAGGAAGTCGAATAATGTTTCAGAATTAGTCCATAACAATCGTGCGATGTGATGGAGGCAACTGCAGTTGTGATGGGATGGCACTTCTTAAGAACAGCACTTAAGGCTCCTCACTCTTTTAGAACAAATCTTTCGGTCTCTTTCGCCAACCAAATGAGCAGTTCACTCTCATCTCGTGTCCATTTCACATTTTTGACATTGACTTCCGGCTATCTGATGCGAGCAATAACAAGGGAAATAAATTAATTACTCCATAATGGTACCGCAAAATGAACGGAGAAATGAATCACTTACCCACCTTGGAGAATGCATTCTTCACAGACGATCATATGTAGTCATCTCCAGTCGGGTCTGTCGCTGCATCATTTTTTGCTTTTTTTATAACCATGGAAAGCATGACTTCATCTCCTAAGATATTTGCCGCCATCACTGCCCATGGCAGGAGATTTTTCGTCCAGTTCATTCTCCTGTTCTTGAAGTAGTCATGCTAGTTACCCAATCTCTTCTCCGACCACCCTCATATCGAGGCTAAAACTATTGATAGAACCTCAATGAACAGAGCATCTCTGTTCTGCTTCTTGGCCTCATTCGCTACTTCTGTCGACATGGCAGGTGAAGCGAAAAGAAAGTCCAGTTCCAACCGCATCGTGCTGTGGTATTGTTGGAAAAACACCCATATTAGGCACAGATTGTGTATTGGCCAGTTGATACCAAGTATCAATCATGTCTTCTTCATGAGCTTATTGATCTCATTGAGGAGTAAAGTGTCGTCCCTGTTGTCAAATATCGACTTTAGCAGAGTCATACACAGGTTAATGTCCAGAGGGAACCCCTCGGCCCAGTGACAAATCATCAGTAGGAGTCCCGTGGCACTTTGCCATGATAGCAACACCACAGAAATTGCCGAGGCTTCACAAAATGTCCAAGTTTTCCCCATTTTCTATGGTCATTGTCTCGCCGGCTTGGATAATTTTCTGAGACAAGACCTTGAACTGTCTCTTTCAGCCAGCCATGATGTTCCTAGGAGTCGTTGAACTCGGATTGTTTTTAGGTGGTGGAGAAGCTCGAGCGGAAGTATTATGGTCTCCGCCGGCACACCTGTTTACCAAGATTAACAAGGGCATGAATGAAGCAATATACATACAAGATGCACATTAGAAATATTTGAATCTACCGATTAACTGAAAAAAAAAAAAAAAAAAACACTTGAGCGCTACAGTTAATTTGGATATGGATTTGCATTCTCCAAGAACTATAAGAATCTACTCCTTCCATCCCGAGATATGACTACACAGTCTTGTTCATCAATCGGTACCTCTAGCCATTTTCTCCAAGCGGTAAACCTAGCGTGTTCATCGTCGGATCTTGGCTGGCCTTTCAACCATAACCTACAAACCTCAGCCACATTTTCAAGAAGCTCGTATTTATAAATCATTCCCTAATTGTGTTGGAACTGTTAAATACAATTACAGAGAACTCCAGAGTGTTATATGTCAAAACCTGATAATTCCTGAAGAAATATGAAATTATTTATCACCTATCCCATGGGACCATTACGGTCTTGCACCTGAAGCTAGATAGGAACTTGAGGAATTTAATCAAGCACAAAATCAAGCAAGGACACCTCCATCACAGGAGCAAGAAATGATAGATACGGATGATCCTACACAGTCATCTCAAGAATCCTAAGCTCAAGCATCTTATGCTCAATGGGGAGGGCCCCTCTCTTAAGACCTCTATTATGACATCCTGAATTTTCGACCCTATCTCGATAAAACAAATTGGGTTTTTCATCAACGCACCTATGATCCTTTTTTTTTTTCAGAGCTGATCACTCTCAAGTTAATTGATCTATCAAGTGAAGCCGTTAATGAATATAAACGCGACAAACTTGACAATTTGATTAGAAATCGACTGCTCGACCGTGATAATTGGCAAGGGTCAATACGGCACCATTATAATTGATTAGTGATCGGATATAGGTCAATTCGATGGAATGGTGTAATTAAATTGCATGATTGCAAAATTCTCATCGAATGTCACTAACCCGATTTTCTGTCGATTATGTACTTGATACCCGTAATTGAAATATTGAGATTTTTACGACAACCGAACGTCGCCGATGAGTTGGAAATGCACAAACGTGGATTGAAAATTATCGACTATGGGTTAAATGCGCTAAAATCCCTAAAAGCTACCCGGTAGGTTAGGTCGTGCTAAAATCGCGTTCGGTCGATTTTAAACACGAAATTGAATTCGGTTTTGGGAATCAAACGTTTGAGCATGTCACGATTTATTTTTAGGTCCTCGTCTCATCTTTTGGAAAATTTCCATTGAGTCCGGAAAATTGTGGAAAAATCAATATTGGACAAAAAGCAGTTAGTGAAATTCGGATGGGCATAATTAAGGGATTTTTGCGCCACCAATTTGGTTTGTTTTGTGAAGCCTTGGAATGAAATTAGCCATTGGGTGGCATATTGACTTCCTTGGGCTAAATTAGAGAAATTTTGGCCACCAAATTGAAGTAAATTGTGAAGAAATGGTGGAAATTCGTAGGGGTTGCTCCCTTGGGATTTTTGGGCTTCAAATTGAATTGTTTTGTGAGAATTTGGAGGGAAATTTATATAGCTACTGAAGGGGGATTAATTAGCTGTCAATTGGGTTGGTTTTGTGAAGAAATTGGTGGAAAATGGCCATTGGAGGGTCCTTGGACTTTAAGGGAGAGCTAAAGACTTTGTGGCTTGCACTCAAGTGCAAGATATTTCTCTTGGCTGTCCATTAGTTGCATGGTTGACATTCTTGGACCCTTGTTCCCTCTCCCCTCCCCTCTCTTCTCTATTTATGCGTGAACCCCCTTGTAGAACAGCTTCTGCTTCTCCTTCCTTACTTCTTCTTCTTCTTCACTTGGTTGCTACTCCATTTTCACTCCATGCCAGCCACAGCCAGCAACCGCACCAACTCGTTCCAGCCGTCCCTCGCTGCCAGTCCGTGTCCGCTGGTCCAGCGTCTCCAGCTGATCATCGCCTTGGTCATCCGCCTCATCCCCAAGTAGCCAGCCGCTCGATCGCCTGCGGCTCTTGGCCCTCCGAGCTACGCCAGCCATCTAGCAGCCATGCTGTTGCAGCCGTGTTACCCTTGCTCGTTCAGCTTGCCGCTCAGCCTCAACCAGCCACCTCAGCCCCTTAGTCTAGAACTGAACAGAACTAGTTCTTCCAGCCAAGCTGTGAGACTCATAGGTTGATTTCAGCCTCTTCTGGCCCTTCGTTGGTGGCGTCGTAGACACGGGATCTCACCGTCTTTGCGCCGTCGTCGCCGTGAACCTATCGCCTCGCTAATCCGGTGAGTTAACGCCCTAATCTTGGATTAGGAAGTTAATTGCACTTAGGAGGATTAGTTTAAGGTTAATTAGGATTAAGGGTAATTTAGTTAGTGTAACTATTAGTTAGTTTAGTTAGTTGAACTAGATAGTTAAATTAGTTATGTGGTTAGTTAGGTTAGTTAGGTTATTTAGTTAGTTTAATTAGATTAAGGTAATTAGCCTAGCTAGGTTAGTTTAATTAGTTCAATTAGGTTAGTTCGGTTAGATTATTTAAATTAATTAAGTGATTTAGTTTAAATAATTTGCAATTTATTTAATTAATTATAATTAACGTAAATTGTACTTGGAATAGTTGGTTAATGGAATTTTACACGATCGTCATGATTGAATTGATTTGTGAAATTGATTACTAAATTATGCAATTGGGTGCTTGGTGATGATTTTTGATTATTATTGCAAAAATATGATTTTATGGTATTTGATTAGAAAAATACCAGGTGTCGGGTTTTGACGCAAAAAATGTTTTAGGTACCATATAAAATTGTGGAATTTTCAAATGGGAGAGTATCACGTTTTGTGGATCAATTTGATTGTGTGACCATGCATAATTATTTTATCGGGTATTTTTAATATGAAGAAAATTGGCCAGGTCCATTATTGGAAATGGAAGTATTTGAGTACAAAGCACGATAATCTTGGCTGAGCATGGATGTGCGTGTGGTTTTTATCGGAACCCGTCCCGATGCCTGATTAAGTTCAAATGCCCTTTACAACGGATGCCGATCGTAGTGGATGCTGGGCCGATGCTCCTTCGGGAATGCTATCTAGTTATAGACATTGCTGCGCCCAACGAAGCGAGATGACGCCCGGTTATGCCAGATGACCGCCGACTGATGAGTTGGCCATGACCATTGGGTCGTAAATAATTGGAACACGCTTGAGTGATTGAGATAGTTGTGCCTGATTATAGGATAAAATTGTGTGGCACGGAATGGGACGTGTCATAACAGTTTAGCCTTATCATTGAGACCCCTGCGAATATTTGATGAATGATATGAAGTGTTCCAGTTATTGAATACATTTACTATATGCATACGATATATGAGATGTACTAATGTGCGGGGACGTGCTGAGGCAAAGGTAAGTTGTGAGTGATGCATGTTTAGGACTGCCTCTGAATGAATTCTCGTCCTAATCAGGATTTAGGGTGTAGACTCACTGAGACTTTGTCTCATCCCGTCATGGTTTAAAATTTTTCAGGTCCTTAGATAGAGGTACACCACATCCGTTTTGGGTGGCCACGGGAGGCAGAGACCGAGATTACTCTTCTCCCCATCCATGGGATCCCCTGGACTCGTGAGCTTGTGGTGACCACTCTTTGGGTCGATGAGGGCCTACCTCACTTGGTACGTCATCGTTTCAAAGCGTGATTCCATAACGGGCCTAATGGGGTTAGAGAGGGCCCCTTGGAGGGTTTTGACGGACCTGTCGTCAATACCAAGTATGAGGAGGTACTCAACCCCATCGTGGATGCCGATATTTTGGATGATATCGCGGCGAACCCGAGGCCCGAGGTTGAAGAGCCTAGAGTAGAGGTAGCTGATCCATTAGACATCAACATCCCTGACGGTGTTGTGGTAGACCCGAATCCCGAGTAGGTAGAGTCCGGGGTAGGATTGGCTTAGTAGCTTCTTTTTGGGTATAGACTCCTGTGTATAAACCTGATATGTTTATAAAATATGTTTTGTGTTAATTGGCTATCTTGCTTCTACTATCCCATGTGTTTGTTTGTTGGTTGAGAAATTATTAGCTCGCTTCCGCATGTGTATAAAACAAATGGGTCGGCGACGCGTCCTGGGAATGTCGCAATTTAATTGACCGCAAAGGGATGTACGCATGCTGAAGGTTAGAAGCATGACATCTATGATCAAGGACCTTTGTTCTTTGTTCTTATCCCTTGGATTATACCCATCACAATCTTCCATTATGCTCAGACATCAAATTGGCCCTAGCTAGTCAGACTTGAAAGAATGAATACTGATACTCTAGGACCCTCCAGGATCCGTGAAGAATAATCATTTTCAAACACCATTATATCACAAAGGAGAAGCCCAGATAGTCCTCCTACTTCTAACATTGGACTTGAACAAAGCTACGAGGAAGAGCAGCTTGTACAACATAACTCTAATGATTTAGACTATGATTACAATTCCTAAGACAGAAGATAGGCCTGTAGCAACGTCACTATATCATAAGTCACTATAGTAAAGTATTATAATAATAGGCTAAGGAAATCACTCTTCATATCACCTAAAATAATTTCTGACCAGGATTCCCGAAGCCTGTGTTTGTCTCAAGAACCGTGAGTTTGTTCTTTGTTTTTTGTGACCTCTTGATGTCTCTAAAATGTGAGGAGGATGTAATGTTTGGAGTAGAGTCCATTGAAGTAAAATGTAAGCTTATGAAAATTCTATCCATGTCTCTCTAAACACTTCTTATTCTCCAACTTGTTAGGATTTTCTAAGAAATGCAGCTTGGCTAGTTACAAATGTTACTATCTTGGCATCCTTGAGCCGTCTATACTCTAATCTAAATTCCTGGGTACCTCACAACTAAAAGGCAATCCCTAGAAGTCTTGAACAAGGATTCCCTTATTTGAGATAGCATATCTATTGTAATTGACTTGGTGATCTCTAGTTCTAAGTATAGATCCCATCTGAGCTTGTGAAAATTCTCTCAATATCTGTCTAAACCCTTCTTCTTCTCCAGCCTGATAGGATCTTTTAAGAAATGCAGTTCAGTTAGTTAGAAATGTTACTATCCTAGCATCCTTAAGCCCTCTATACTCTAAACTAAGTTCCTAGGTAATTTGCAGCTAAAAGGCAATCCCTGGAAGGCTTAAACAAGGGTTCACCTATTTACGATAGCATATCTGCTACAATTGACTTGGCAATCCCTGGTTCTAAGTATAGATCCCTTCATTGGTATCAGTCACGTGGACGCTTTGTCAATACTATCTGCTTTCAAACGTCCATATAGGTAGATGTTAAATGGTGTTCATTGATGGAATTTTGACAGAGAGTAAATGTATCACATAGGTACAAACTTAAGATTTTTTGCGTTACTAAAAAAAAATTAAGGTAAATGTGTTATCGTGGGCATAATTTAGAATTTTTTGTGATTTTTTTCCTATAAAAAAAAGTAGTTGCATGATATGTCAACATTTGTTTTTTTTTTTTCAATAATTCCCATTTCTTTTTCTTACAACAGTGTCATTTTAGTCAAAAAGTGGTAAATCCTACTCTAATCTAGAAAATTAGATGCCCTTAGTTTCTCCATCTTCTTCTCTCTTAGTTTCTCCATCTTCTCTCTCTTGCTCTCTATTAGTCTCCACAACTTTGTGATTCTCATGGGCATAGATAGGCCACTACTGTGGTGGTTGATTGAAGGGAAGTCCCAACAACTTACTGCATGCTTTCCCCCACTTGAAACAGCCTAGCACATTCATGTTCTTGCAAAATAAGGTGGCTCTCAGCAAAAAATATCCATTTCCTTTTCTTTTTTTTTTTTTTTTTGTTATATTTAAAATCCATTTTCTATTATTGTAGGAGTGAGTACTTTGTGATTGACTACTAATAATTTCTTGGGATAATTACACAAATGATTCCTAGATCTTAGCCCATCGTACAATTTGGTCTCTTAACTTTTCATTTGTGCAATATGATATTTGAATTTTACCCTAATGCGTAATTGTTTAAATAATTGTACAGTTGACGAGTAACAAAGATGTGTAATAAAGTTGGTATGATTAGGAGATTCCTAATGGATGCTCTTTATAAAGCAACCTATCTGTTAAATATTCCCCCATTAACCACCATTAAATATTGAACTTCTGAAAAAGTACGGATGCCAAATATGTAGAATATTTGATTATCTGCTTTATATTTAAGTAAGTATGGTGAACTCAATGAAAGGACAAGAAATTGCATATTTTTAAGTTAGGTCATGTCACGACCAATTTTTCGGGTTGGCTAATGGATTGTTAAGCTTAGACTTAACTCGGGTTCTCCCAAGCCCATACCAATTCGCGACTTAGGTTCAAATTTCTTAACATGCAAATGGATTTTATTTAGGAGTCGCCACTAATCAGTTTATGGTAGGTCGATTAGACACCCAAGTAAAATAATTGGAGAATTACTTTACTCCTACGAATTAGAGACTAAGGGTATGAGGATTTGGTTACATTAGATTTATCTAATGCCCTTTCGGTACCATTCTTTTTATTTTCAAAAATGTTTTTTTTTTGCAGGCAACTGATTTATTTTAACCTAAATTACTATCATGCAAAAAGTGACCACATGGATGCTCAAACATTCAATAAATAAATTGCATCACACAAAGCAAACAATTTTTTTGGGTTTTCTTGAAATTAGATTTTTTTTTTCATAAAAACATGCATTTTAACTACATGACCTAAACTATATGACATGAAGAAATGCAATAATTAAATGCAATCTAAATGGCCTAATTCTAATGACATACAATGCAATGCAATGACATACAAAATTATCTCAACTAAAATGACATGTAACATGCAATTTAATATGCGAGCTATATGTCACGCGACATTTATTAAATGACCTAGTCTAATGATGAGCAATTCCTAATATAATAAACTTAACAGCAATCACTAAATGACGTACATTTCATGAACTTAATTCTATATGACGTGCATATGATTTTTTATCCTAAAAATGCAATCTATTCTAAATAATGAAGTGAATTTAAAATGAAACTTGCAATTTTATCCTAAGATGCCATGACGTACAAAGAATGATATAATTCTACATGATATATGCATGATGATTCTTTTGTATTTTTATTTTTATAAAATTCGAAATTCACAATTGTCAAATAATTAAACGTGCGATTAAGAACTAACAACCTAAATGAATGCACTTTTTTGTTTTTATATTTTTCTAAATTCGAACTAAAATCCCTATTCTAAATATGCAAGATAACAAGCAATATTCTAAAACAAACTGAATCCTAATTCAAATATTTTTTTGGATTTTTTAGTGGTTCTCCAAAACAAGCAATTATCAAATAAACATTGTATTAAACTAATCCAGGCATCCAATCAAATAAAGAATTAAAATAATCGAAAAAATAACCTGTTATCTCACAAGGTCAAATTAACGATTCTTATAACCCTAGCGTCGCGACAAAGAAGTTCAAAATAATTAAAAATCTGATCCGAAGTCTTACGGATCAAATTAATAATTATATTGATTCAACAATTAATAGTATAAACCCCAAGAATTAATATAATTAAAAAAATGACCCGACGTCTTACAGGTCAAATTAATAATTACAATAATTTTAGGGAAAATCCCTATGGATAATGCCTATAATATTCCAAAAAATAACACCCAATCCTCTAAATTACATAATAACAAGTAAATTTGATAAAAAAAATAAAAAAATAAAATAAAACTACCTAGAGTAGAGAACCAAAGGGAGGAAGGCAGCACGATGGGTATGGGCGCAACAACAGTTGCTGATCGGTGCCTAAACTTCGGCAGGGACAACGACGAAGCACGGGTGAAGCGAACAATGCTCGGGCACAGGCAAAAGGGGCGCGAGATCTGAAAATCACGGTGATTGCGAACGCGGGTCTAGCTGCAGGAACGGCAGAGAACTCCTGGGCGTGCGTCGCAGGGCGAAGGGCTCCAGATCTGGTTCGGATGGTCACTCGGAGGGCGGCGAGGTGATCGATCGGCAGATCTCGGACCGGCGAGTAGAACCCAGACGGCTGCAGGGGTGTGTACGCGTCGGTATGGACAGCAGAGGTGTCGAGTGAGCTTGGGATCAACCTGGGCGAGGCGAGCGCTCGGACTTTAGAGGCTGGGCGACGGGCGACGCACGGGTCTTCGGCTCCAAACAGCAGGTGGATCGCGGGTCTTCGGCTCCGAGCAGCAGGTGTCGCGATTCAGGCGAGGCCGGGGAGCAGCGTTCGGTTGCTGGTGCGGGACCGACTCAGGCGAGCGGGGGCGTCAGGCTTAGCTACAGCGGGCTTTGGGTCGCGGCGGCGGCGAAGACGGTCTCCGGCGGCAACGGGTCACCGGAATCGTGGGTCGGCGCGGCACGAACGGGAGAGCTCGGGCGGACACCGGCAGGTTTCGAGCGAGGTAGTCGCAGCTGGCCTCGGCTTCCAGGCGGCCTCGGCGTGGCGAGACGGCGGCGTCCGGCGGGCAACGTCGGTGGCCGGTCGGGATGCTGGCGGAGCGGCGGTGGGCGCGGGGGTCTTCGCGGATGGAAATTGCAGGGGGCTGTGAGCGGCGAGGGAGACGATGAACAGTTGTCCCTCTGCCGCTTGTACTTTTCTCCTTTGCCTCCTTTTGCTTTCTTTATGCTTTTTGCTGTTTTTGCTTTTTCTGCTTTTCTTTTTTCTTCCAAAGAACCAAAAAATCCCCCCTCCTCTATCGTACACTGTCTCCTTTTATAGACAAACATAATGTGATATTCGTAGAATATTTCGAAAATTACCTATAACCTCGGAATCACAAAATCCTTTTATTTTATGAATATTCTCCCCCGATCTCATCATCTATCTATAAAGATAAGATTACAATGCGATTTTCTTAATTTCCAAAAATATCATAATATCGCATCAAATCTTAATTTTCACAAAATAATCAATTAAAAATAATGATGGGCTTGGGTTAATTTTCTCCTTTCGTGGGCTTAACCCGGCCTGCTGAATTAGAGCTCAGAAATATTAATTCGAACCCATCCACCACCAGTCCTAAATGCAAAACATGTAAATTAAAAGTAAATGCACCTAAAAGTTATATGCTATGCAATTGAATTATAATATATTTTTCTTAGGGGTTAAAAAATTAATCCCTAATTTTTATGCAATAAATGACTAAATGGAACCACCGACCGCGGTGGCGTGGATGGTAGGGCCTTGGACCTCCACGCTGGAGGCCTTGGTTCGAATCCCCTGCGACGAGGGCGATCTTAGCTACTATTGGTGACTTAAGCGTGACGTCGGGGTGGTGGTTTTCCGCTAAAACTAGCGTCGCCAAGGGGTTTCTGACGCCTTCGGTGCAAAGCTGGTTCCATCCTGTCCCAAAAAAAAAAAAAAAATGACTAAATGGATTGCCCAAAATTTTGGTGTCAACAGGTCATAAATAAGGTGAACGGGGCTATCGACTATGATGTATCGAATCAAATTTACATATTTATCAGTTGGGAAGTATTATTGAGTCTCCATTACTTTTTAGCGGAAGTGATTGGGGTTATGGCAATGTTTACATGGATGTATGACTGAAAAAATTAGAAAAAACGACACAAATGGTCCTTGAACTTTAGTTCAATGCATAATTTGATCCCTGAACTTTTAATTTTTTTCAATAGGGCCTCGAAACTTCACCTCAACGTGCAATATAGTCCATGAAATTTTTATTTATTCAACGTGATCCTGGACTTTTGGTATATATTTAATATCATCTTTGAACTTCATGAAAATATTCAATGGTATCCTTCTATTAATTGAGGATTAGGGGCAATATTGAACATTTTCATATAATACATTGATTAAATTGAACGTTTACCAAAAGTTCATGAACCACATCGAACAAATCAAAAGTTCATAGACCATATTGCACATTAAGGTAAAGTTTATGGATTATATTAAATAAATTAAAAGTTCAAGGACCAAATTAAAAATTCAGCCAAAGTTTAAGGATCATTTATGTTATTTTCCTTAATTTCTTCGATCACGCATCCATGTAAAGATTACCATAACCCTAATCACTTGGGCTCAAAAGTAATGGAGACTCAATAATACTTCCCAATTGAGAATATATAAATTTAATTCGGTACATCATAGTCGATGGCCCCATTCACCTTATGTATGAGCTAATCTAAGAATGTGCACTTGCTTGTCCTTTCATTGAGTTCACCACACTTACTTAAATATAACGTAAACAATCAAATATTCTAAATAGTTGGCATTCAAACTTTTTCCCAAGTTCAATATTTGATGGCGGTTAATGGGGGAATATTTATCAGATAGGCCGTTGTTCCAGAAGCGTCTATCAGGAATCTTCTAATCATACCAACTTTACTGGGCATCTCTGGTAATGTTGCTTGTCAACTATACAATTGCTTAGACAATTCTGGAAAATGTTTATGTTGGGAAATTGTTGTGAATATGCGACCAAACCCTTTTTATATACCATTTTCATGTTCCGATAACGAAAAATTTTCTCTAACCAAATAGGCCGAGCTGCTTTGCTTTTGCCGCATTCTTTTCTGACCCATAGGCCCTTCGGACTTTCCTCTTTTCCACAGGATCCACGGGGTCTTTCACAGCGCCTAACAACTCCTAAGGTTGGAACCCTTATTAAGAACACAAACCAGAAGAAGTTAGGCTATATTGAAACTGACTACAACTGGAGAAGTAGATGTCTATGTAGCGTGGTTGCTTCCGTCTCACTCTCTCTCTCTCTCTCTCTCTGGTCGCTTCCGTCTCACTCACTCGCTCACTCTCTCTCTCTCTCTCTCTGGTCGCTTCTGTCTGTCTGTCTGTCTGTCTGTCTGTCTCTCTGTCTCTCTCTCCTGGATAAGTGCCGGAGAACTAGGTGTATATGGAAGTCTGGATGAAAACCCAAAAAATTGTTGGTTCAGAGGATTTGAGTTCGATTCTTTCTGATGCCGAATTTACCGGTCATTCTAAAAAGATATGGATCTCGTATTCTTACTTTCTGTCTTTTCTATTTTTGCTAGAATCGTATAATCTTACTTTTTATCTTACAACAAGCTTAGGAAATTAAATAAATATAAAAAAATAATAGATTGAGATGATTTAAAAAAAGGAAAAAGGTTAGTTGTTTTTTCCGTAAATGAAATGCTTGAGTGTAAATATTTTTTGAGAGGAGCATACGGATGCCTGAATTGTTGACAGAATTTTACTTGTTGATATTTCATTACTATTGTATGCAGGGTAGTTTTGGATGTAAGAAAAAAGGTTTGTTAATTGAGACAATTGGCTTAACACCTTTAAATAAGATTAAAGAAATTTTTTTGGAAGTATAGAAGGGAGGGCCGTGAGAATGTAGAATTATTGCGAGGGAGCTTTATTTTTTTTCTAATTACTCCCAGTTTTTTTGTTTTTGTTTTTTTTAACTCTTTGAAATAGATTCTTAAATGATGCATCAAAATTTGACTTTTCTTTCTCATTTTTCATCACTATGTTTTTCTTAGCTCCATTTTTGTCGAGTTAATTTTAACAAATAAGTTCGTTCTAACATATAAATACATAATTCCACCTAAATGCAATCAATTTGTATTTTTTTGGTCGAAAATACTGAGAGTTTCATTTACTAAAGCAAAGTTTATGGACGTCAGAACATAAAATGTTCAAAGTGCCTTGTTGAAAATTTTTATTTGACACTAATTAATGATCATTATTTTTATTTATTGAAAAATGTTCATAGTGTCCTGTTGAAATAGTGCAACTGTTCGGAAGGAGTTATGGTTATTTTTATTTATTATTTATTTAATTTTAAATTTTTATTATTTCTTCCAAGAGTTATCTCAAAAGGTCGTACCTGTTCAAACATAACTTCTTAAACCTTGGAAGGTTATGTCCGTTTGGAAATAACTTTTTTGTTTTTGCTATAAATTACTGAACGTGTTTATTCAAACACAAATTTTCTTCTTCCATTTTCAAGAAAATACAGCCATCTTTTTCCAATTGTTTCATAGAGAGAATTTGGAGAAATACAATAATTGCTATCTAGTATTATCATTCGAGACTTTATTGTATTATTGAGGAAATTTGGCGGTAACCATTAGTAATATTGTAGAGCAAATAAATTATTAAAGAAAGTAACATCACTCCTCAAAGTCCGACTTAATTGCTCTAAAGATCCGATTTCATTGTCTTACTCAATTCGAAGCCATATTTTTCCCAAGAGGACACATTGGGTCAAGTAAGATATTCCTTTCGAAGAGATTCTTTCCTATAGGTAAAGCATTTTGGCATACACTCGACAAAAAGATTTGAATCTTAGGGAGGGTGTTCAAATTCCATATTTTCGTCCATAAAGTTGTCGGGGTTTGGTTTGGAGAAGAAGCTTGGTCTGTTTGTTGATGCCAGTGTGCAGAGTATAGCTTGTTAGAGGCATTTAGCACTGTGTAGGTCCCGCGGATTTACTTCCTGCCCAAACCAGCCGATCATCCATTGGATTCCTGTTTAGTGGAATGGCTAGAATTTCACTAGCTATACTCTCATCAGATAAATTTTGTAGCCAATCAATTTGCATTTGATTTTTACAGTTTAGAGACATTTTTGTCATCAATTAGATTTTAATTATCTTAAATATCCTATATGAAAGCATAATAAATACCATGAGTGATCGTAATGCTTATAGTAATGCTTATAGTGCAGGCGAGTTGTATAACATCATCCAGTTATACCAAATTTAATTTAAATGAAAGTTTGCATTCTTATTATACATATGAAATTATTGCTCAATGACAAATTATGAAATCATGATGATGTGGGTTTAGGATTGACAAATTTTCGACATATCAAGCATACTACAAAGATCATTACACAAGCAAGACTCAAACTTTGATGAGTACACTTTTAATTTTGATAAACAATTAATAAACGGGAGTTTTAATATGATAGCTGTTTAAGTAAAATATATTGAATAGTAGCGGTGAACCTCGTAAAAATCCAATAATATATAGTTTCTATCTGATCAAAAAAAGAGCGTGTTGACGTGACTGCCACAGAGGTACAAGGATACCAATGGTATCTGGAAACTGTAAATATGATGAAAAAAGAAAAAAAGAAAGAAAGATAGGTCCATTGTGCATAGTCTGACTTGAAATCACAGTAACCCGCCGCCCGATGTATGTTAGATCGACATGTATCCTTGAAATTGCGACCACAAAAGTGTCCTAATTTCTAACCAAAGTGGGCAACTTGCTTTGCTTTTGCATCCTCTTTTAATGGGATAAGTATATTAAAAATGTCAAAAGTTATGCATGGCGATAACTTTAGTACCAAAAGTTTTCGCCGGCTCACTTAAATGTTAAATCGGAGAAAAAACGATTACTTTAGTACTAATAACGAGAAATTCCAGTCAAATTGATTGCGTGTCATTTATAATTAAAATTATAATATGACTTGGCAAAATTTTTAAAAATCCAATCCACGTGGCATTTTCACGTGATATGCTTAGTACTGAAGTGATCACTTTAAATAAAATTCGGCATTCAAATTATCACTTTTAAAAAATTTTGACACTTAAATGATTATTGTTTACAACTTTTAAACGATGTCGTTTATGGGTTATATGCTGACTAGGCTTGCTGACGAGCCATGTAAGATTGAGAAATTGATAAAATATAGCCATGTTAGATTTCTAACAATCCGAACTAGAGTTAGCACTTAAATGATTGTTTTTTTTTAAAGTAACACTTAAGTGATCTGAAAAAAAAAAAAAGCGTCGTATATAATTTTTGGCATTTCTAGTATACTTACCTCACGCCAAACTTTTTAAGGAGTTCAACATCCTATTACAATTACAATCAATGAAAATCTATTTATTAGTTAATTCGCCGTATTAAGTACATCTTCTAATTATAATAGCGCTAGAGGTTATTTTATCAACCGTCCTTTGTAATATTCCGTTCGTCATCTCTATAGCTGCTTAAACAGATTTTGAGACCATTTTCGAATGTTTTTTCATGTTCAAATGAAAAGTAAACTAAAAACTGAAAAACTTTCACTGAAGAAACAAGGCAAACTACGTTGCTTTTACCGCCTCGTCAAGCCATGATATAATACTAATCGATTTCGTGCATGTCAAGCTCGGAATTTGTCCATTGGGACCCTTCCAAAAGTTTTCCACGCGTTCCACATTGTACGATGAATCCAAAAGCACATCTCACAAAGGCTATAATAACTTCCGCATTTTATGTCAAATCTCACAAAGGCCATATTCCCCTCTTCTTCTTTTTGATCAATCCCATTCCCACTAGCCAGAATTTGATTTCCTCATATAATCAATGATAATGAATGAGGTTTGGTTTACTCGACTTTCGTGCGTACGGAAACTCTGGGCCATTACTCTGATTTTTTCATGATATTATGTATTTTCTCATTATTTTTAAAGACTGTTCGAATTTTCATGGGGTGACGTGGAGATGCCGTTAGCCTTGCTATATATTCGTACATGAATTTGATCATGAGGCAGCACCAAACCGTTGTCTCCCAACAAAAGCACAAGCTCCGCAACCTCCTCTCAAACACTCAACCCCCGCTTTTCCCATCGAAAATGGCGGAAGGAGTTCTCTTCAGCCTTGCCACTGACATACTGAAAAGCCTCACCATCGAAATTCTGAAATCTGGAGGCTCCCTCGCTTTTCAGAATATCCAGTTGCTCTGCTGTGCCGAGGGCGACCTCCAAAGCCTTGAGGGCACCATCCAAACCATCAAAGTTGTGCTTTTGGATGCCGAGAAACAGCAATGGCACAACAACGAGCTCAAGCTCCGGCTCAAGAGGCTCAAGGACGTGATGTACGAGTTACATGATTTGCTTGATGATGTTGCAACCGAAGATTTGAGGCGCAAGGTCACTTCCGGCAACAAGATGTTGAAAGCGGTACGCGTTTTCTTCTCCAGATCAAATCAGCTTGCACACTGCCTCAAAGTGGGTAATAAGATTAAGGAAATTAGGAAGAATTTGGATCAGATTAAAAATGATAGGGAGTTCAATTTGGAGCAGCGTGCGAGTGAGGAAACTCTTTCTCTTGTGAGGAGGAAGACAACTCACTCTTTTGCGCACGAGGAAGAATTAATTGGTAGAGAAGAGGATAAAAATAAGATCATTGCACATTTGCTTGATTCCTCCTCTAGAGAGAGTGTGTCGGTTGTTTCCATTGTCGGCATAGGAGGATTGGGAAAAACCGCGCTTGCTGATCGGGTATACAATGATGAAAAGGTGAAAAACTATTTCAATCTTAAGATGTGGGTGTGTCATGGGTATCCTAAAATCTTTGATGTGGATTTGATCATCAAAGAAATACTGAAATCTGCCCGAGATGAGTGTCAAGGGGACCCTGATAATAGAAGGAATCTGAAAGACATTGAGAATAAAAATGAGCAACAGTTGCGGTGGATCCTTGGTATGGTACTTGGTAGGAAGAAGTACTTGCTTGTTTTGGATGACTTGTGGAATGATGATCGCCAGAGATGGTTGGAACTCCAACCTTTGCTAATGGGCGGTACAAGGGGAAGCAAAATACTCATAACCACACGCAATTAGTCAGTTGTGCAGGCTACAGATGCAAATTCAGTTATCCATGACCTACTTGGCTTATCTGAAGATAAGTCATGGGACTTATTCAAGAAAATAGCTCTTGGAGATGGGGAAGAATCATTAGACTCGAGATTGGAGGAGATAGGTCGAGATATAGTTAAAAAATGTGTCGGTGTTCCCCTTGCCATCAAAACAATAGGTAGCCTTCTATATGCCAAAAAGGAGAAAGAGTGGCTCAATTTCAAAGGGTGTGAACTTTCAAAAATAGATAAGTCAGACCACGGAATTATGGAAGTTCTCAAGCTCAGCTATGATCATCTTCCATCGCAGTTAAAACATTGTTTTGCATATTGCGCGTTGTTTCCAAAAGATTATGTCTTTGATAAACAAACAATGATACAACTCTGGATGGCACAAGGCTTCATTGACTCATTGAACGGGAACGAGGACCTAGAAGAGATTGGGGATAGTTATGTCTCAGAGCTATTGTGTCGGTCCTTCCTCGAAGTTGAAGAAGTTGATGATCGCACCGGTGAGGTGAAAATGTTCACAATGCATGATCTCATGCACGATCTTGCCTTGAAAGTCGCAGGAGATGAGTGCAAGATGATTAATCTCAATGAAAGCTGCATAAATGGAGGGATTCGACATGCATCATTAGCTTTACAATCATCCTCACTACAAAAAGTGACCTCACTATTTGAAGCAACCGATTTACGAACACTTCTCTCTTTGAAGAGTAGAACATTTGCACATAACTTGTCCCCAAATGAATATTGTGGGATTTTCTCCAAGTTTAGGCATTGTCAAGCATTGGGTTTGGGCTATGCAGATTTTTGTATCCCTCCTTCCTTGGGTAGTCGGTCGAAGCACTTAAGGTTTCTTGACTTTACTGGAAACCAGTCTATCAAAAGTTTGCCGAATTCCATTACGGATTTGGTAAACTTGCAGACCCTTAAACTCTCTAATTGTGTGAAGCTTACAACACTTCCAAGAGATTTGAAGAAGTTGGTCAATCTTAGACACCTTTTAATCGATGGGTGTGCCTCATTGAGCCACATGCCATGCGGTTTGAACCACTTGTCTTCGCTTCGGACTTTATCCCAATTCATCATCCAAAAGATGGACCATAAAGTACCTGCTGGCATGGGGGGCTTAGATGAACTTTGTGGGATAAACAGATTAGCCGGATCCATTAATCTTGGAAACTTGGAGTTCCTTCAACCGTTACCGAACAAAGCTTATTTGAGGGAAAAGCAACATCTCTGTTGCTTGGTGTTAAAGTGGTCGAAGAACCAGCAAGATAGCAAAAGCGAGAGCGATGAATTGATCTTGTGGGAGAACCTTAGGCCGGACCCAATTCTGACCAATTTGACCATAGATTCCTGTTTGAGTAGGAGTATGCCAAGCTGGCTTTCTTCCATCAAGAATCTCGTTGAGCTCACACTAGATGAATGTAGAGAATGGAAGTACTTACCGCCCCTAGGCGAACTCTCTTCCCTAGAGAAGTTGTTTCTCAAGAACTTGGATGCGTTAGAGTTTGTTCAAGAGATAATTTGCCCAGAACAATCTAATTTTGTACGTCCCTTCTTCCCATCTCTGGAGAAACTAGAGCTCTTCAACTGTGAGAACCTAAAAGGATGGTGGGGAAGAACGCAATTGTTGGGAGCATATCAAGATCATCAGGGATACAAAATACATTCATTATTCCCACAACTTTTGTACGTGGAGATATCGTATTGTCCCCAGCTGAATTCAATGCCACATTTCCCCCGGATAGAAACCCTAGTCTTAATTGGATGTAGCATTAAGTGGTGGGAACAAGAGATGGCCGTTCTAAATTATCTTTCAGAAGCTGTAGTATCCACATTCATCCCCCTCTCCAAATTAGAGTCTTTATATTTTTACTATGGGATGGATCTGGAGCACTCGATGCTCGAGACTCTATTTCCATTCCTCAAAAATCTCAAGTCCATGACACTCTACTCTTGCAGCAAACTAAGGAGTCTATCTTGTGGTATGCAATACTTGTCCTCACTCTTGGACCTTGTCATTCATTATTGTGAAGAACTCGATTTGTCGAGCCATGATGACGAGCAGGGCACCCAGTGGCGTTCCCTTGTGAACCTCCGTGATCTTATTATCTCACGACTTCCAAAATTGGTGGCATTACCCGAGGGGATTTTACATGTCACCAGTTTGGAATCTCTCGAGATCAAAGAATGTCAGAATTTGATAAGTTTGCTAGAATGGATTGGCAATTTCTCTTCACTCCGAAAGCTTGAAATTATTAGCTGCCCGAGTTTAACGTGTTTGCCTAATGGGATGCGCCGCCTCACCTCCTTGAAGAAATTGAATATCGCTGAGTGTCCCATTCTAGAAGAGAGGTGCCAAAGAGAAAGCGGTGCAGATTGGGAAAAGATTGCGCACCTTCCATGCTTACTAGAAGTACGTATTGGGTGCTAAACGAAACCAGTCAGTCCCCAAACCTCCAGTCCAATGGCATGGGTATACCGATAAAAAGAAAACAAGAAATGGATGTCATCGGACGACATTGGCCATCAAAATCCCTGGAGATTTTCACTTTTTTATTTTTATTTTTTATTGGTGGTGGAGTTTCGTGGTTGATCTTTACTTTTGTCAAATGCTCAGCGAAATTATATTAAATATCGAGTCTTTTGACATGGCAGTTGAATGTTCAGATGGAATTCGTTGGCCCAGTGGCAAACACCACGAAATTGCCGGGGCTTCTCTTGGCGTCCAAGTTTTTCTTGACATCTATATTCTACATCCCCCCGGCTTGGATAATTTCTCTGGGACGGCCCTCGAGAGCATTCAATTTGTCCAATGGGATCGACGGGTGAAGAGATTTCTACCCAGTGATTAAATTACATGGCATTCAAAAAAAATCGAGCTGCGATAACTTGGATACGAAATTGCATTCTCCAGGAACCTATAAAACCTACTGGTTTTATTCCCGAGAAATTACTACTCCAGATTTGTTCACTTTTCTTTAAGCAGCGAACGGTACGTTCTTTTTCATCCAATTTTGGCTCGTCTTTCTCTGACTCCCCGAGGTTGTGGCTCCGGTCTCCGGACTCACGGGCGGTGTTTGAACAATCTCCCCATTCACAGACTAAGTCCAAAATGTACACGTATTCTTACATATAGAGGTATTTCTGAAGTTATTTTTATTGATCGACAGAAGGTCCTTAAATCTCTTGATATACGTATATAAAACCATCCAAACTTCGTGATACACAATTCTCAATAAATTTGATTGGCGAGGGCAGCCTCACGCCGGGTAGGCAAGGCTCAACCCTCGCGGCCACTAGTGAGGTAGCCGGCGAGGTCGAGGTCGACCTCGCCGGCCGTTGCCTCTGGCCGGTTGCCGGACCTCGGCGACCGGTTGGAGGAAGAAGAGGGAAGAAAAAAAGAAAAAAAGAAAAAAAGAACAATAAAAATAAAAAATAAAAAAGATAAAGATAAAATTCTAAAATATTAAAATAATATTAAAAGTTGTCCACATCGGCGCCGATCATGCCATATCAGCCGGCCGGCGTCCAGTCAGCAAAATCCGGCCAAAATTGACCGGAAAGAACTAAATTGGCATAATGTAAAAATGTTTAGGACTAAATCGGCACAAAAACAAAAGGTTTATGACTTTTTTGGCACTTTTCCTTTCATTTGGCTATTGTAAAATCTTTGTTGTGTACTTTTTTCTCGACAAACGTAGAGTACGCGAAACGAGCCATGCAAATCCCGGTGCATTCTTTCATATCTACCCTTCATTGCCTCAGTTTGTACTCTATGCAAATCACTACTGATATAATAACCTATTTTCGGATGATGATGCGGTTATTATCATTTGTTGCTCACGGTCGGAGTCAATATGTCGTCAACCTAATCATTTCATAAAAAAAATATTTTACACAACAGCAAACTGGTTTATTCATAGAAAGGACTATATATATACACACACGCGCATGTATATATGTATGTATATTTATATATGGTTAATATAATGAAAAACCTTAAATTAGTATGCCGCTAATAAATTTATCCAAAAATAATTTTTTAACTACCAAAAACTTCAAATTGGTACACTTGTCATAAATTTACCTTAAAATAATTTTTTTTGTCACGAAAAAAACCCAAACTAGTACACATATCATAAATTTACCAAAAACTAATTTTTTAACCACTGAAAACCCTAAACTAATACATTTGTGACAATTTTACTCCCGCTAGTTTCCGTTAAATTAGATTAACTATCACACGTCATCCAACTCAGTAATTTGTTGATCAAATTTAATGGAAACTAACGATAGATAAATTTGTCACAAATATACCGATTTGGGATTTTATGCAGTCAAAAACTAATTTTGGACAAATTTGTTGCATGTATATTAATTTTGAAATTTTTCGTGATATCAACATATATATATTATATCATTCATATGAAAACATTTTTTTTTCAGCATGATGTTGACTTTTGTTTTCTTCTCCACACTAATGCATTTGCAAAAATGCAAATACCTTTCGGAGAATGGAGTTTTCCGAAATGCTAATAACGTTTGATAAAATTTGCATTGAGAAACAACTTTGACCAAAATACCGTTTGGTAAAATTTGCATTTATAAATAACTTTTATTAAATTAAAAAAATTGTAATTTTTTTTTTAAAGTCCGGCCACCGAACCGCTGATCCGGCGGCCGGATGGCTAGATTTGGCCCCCGGACGGTGGCCGAGGTCGCGCGACCTCAGGCGATCGTCGTCTGAGGTACGATGACAATTGTCGGGGTCGGGCGACCCTCAGGTGGCAGTCGTCGGCGCCTCGCCAGTGCGCACGACCCCTTGGCTGGCGGTCATCGGCCTCCGATCAGCTTCTTCGTGTGATGGTGTGCGGTGGTTTTGGAGAAGATGAACAGTACCGAGGACTTGCATTTCGAAGATGGAACTTCCCAAAGTACCTCTGAAACTGCATTAGGCTAAAGGCCATTAGAGCCACTTGGAGATGCAATTGCATCTTGCCAAAGTCGCCTAAAAAAACGATGGTCAAGGGACTTTAGAGTCCCAAAGTGTCTTCCAAATGCCCAACCAAACAGGGCCTCAGTCCGCGTGCTTTTCATTGTCCGGGCAATGGGAATGCAGAGACTTGGACCAGATACCGTAGTGAAGGGTTCAAGGAGATCGTGCAGAGCGTTGAGGTGGGATGTAAAGCCGTTGCGTCCCACCACCGCTCGTCGTCGATAGGTGGAGATAGTCAGCTCCGCTCGTCCCGCATTCTCGCGAGTCTTCCCCGCCGACCTTTGCAAGGGGGTCGCCCTTCTAAGTGTTTGGCAAAGTTGGAATCGTGACGACATACCGTTAAAGGGGGAAGACCAGGTGTTGAAGTTTCGCATGGATCCTGCGTTGAAGATTCTAAAGAAATAATGAAATCAATTCGTGTTAATTATGAACAGAACCTTATAAAATTTTCAACATCCCGAAAATTATTGACATGGATGTCAGCAAAATCACGTAAGACAACCAGCGTTGACGTGGATAATTTTTATCATTTTTTTATAAATTTTTCTGATTTTTTTATAATTTATTATTATATTTTCTTTCTTTCTTTTCTTTTGTTTTCAATGAAATTCGAAGAATGTCGCCAATCATAGAGGAGGGCCTACAATCCTCGCCAGCCACTAGATGATGGCCATGAAGGCCTCACCCAATGAGGGTCGGCTAGCCTTTTCATGTGGTTGTGAGGGTTTGGTCGACCCTCGCATGTGACCCGTGAGGGTTGCTGGCAACCCTTGCTTGGCATAGAAGGAAAAAAAAAAGGAAATAAAGAAAGAAAAAGAAAAAAAGAGAAGACAAAAATAGAAATTTTTTATCTTTTTTAAAATTATAAAAAAATTATTCACGTCAACGCTAGCCCTGCAAAATAGGATGATCGGTCAAAAGCTGCTAGAATGACTAAATTGGCAAATCGCAAAAAAGTTCATAATTATATTTACAAAATTAAAAGTTTTAGAACTAAATTGACATAAGTACAATAAATTTAGAACTTTTTTTAGTAATTTCCCCTTTTTAAAATAGATTTTCCACACTTCCTCTTTATCATCTAAGATATCACAGGTCAAGAGACATCCAATTTTTTGGCTGTAAAAGAAGATCTATGTTCATTTTTTTTTCTTATTTAATTATAAACTAAAGCGGGAACGTTGGTCAGCTTGGACTTAGATTATATAATGCAATACGTACAAGAGAAAATATTGTGTACCCTAAAAGTGCCACGTCAATTTTACTCTGAACCATTCACACGATGACACGTGTCCTCAGAGCCCGCCACGTCAGCCAACTTCGAACTCGCGCTCTCGCGCTCTGCTCTCTGCTCTCTTTCTTTACTCACCGGGTCATTTTCTCTCCTCTCTCTTCTAACTCTCTCCCCTCTTTCCTGACCCGACGACGTTGCTCCCAAATAGCGCTCTCCGACGACGGCCTCTTCGCTCTCCGATGACAGCCGTGCTCTCTCCGACGACGGCGACGCTCCCTCCCGATGACGGCCTCTCTCTCTACTCCACGGCCTCTTCCTCCCAACCTCTTTCTTCCCGAATCGCGCTCTCTCCTGACGCTAGGCTTTCTCCGACGACGGCTGCCCTCTCTCCACTCTGCTCAAAGCCGTCTCCCCCGAGAAGCCCTAGATCTGCGACGACAATCCCCGCTTTTCAGGTTCTATTTTTTTTTTTTTTTTGGGTGAAGCTGGAATGTTGAAATTTCGGGTTTTAATATATAGTTTCAGCTGAAGTTTGGTTGTGTTTGATGAATTGTGTTTTTCACTAAATGTTATGAACGACAATATGGAAATGTGTATAGGACATAGGCAAGTGGAAAATGGATGGGTGCCGTTTTGATTGGCTGTTTGGCTTGATCTTTTGGTTATTAGGTTCTATGGCTATGCTTATCAAACAAGTTTGATTATTTTGTGGAAGAAATTCAGTCCACAAGAATTTCACTTTGCTGCCCAGACATTGTTTTTGAGATTGGCTTTTTATTTCATGTTCTGCTAGATGTGATCTTCATCAAGTTTGGAATACTTTTGGTTATGTGCTGATGTGGGATTATTTGAGATAATCTTAATCCAAGCATGTTGTTTAGTAAAATGTGCTTTTCTAATTATTTATTCCTTTGTACAGGGGTAAATCAAACTCTTTTTAGCATCCTTGGGTAAGTGATTTGAACAACTCAGAAGGGATAGATAATGCATGGTCGTACCATACATAGTCGGAAGGAACTCTCATAATTCTTGTATGGGAGGAACACATACTTATTCTGTAGCTCTGGTTTTTCCACTTTGATTTGTTTAATCAATTTTGTGAAAATAGTTCTCAATTTCTACAAGCATGTGATGATTGATTTTTATCGAGGGAAGTTTGTAGCTTGTGTAGCATATGACAGGATCACGATGCTCATTAGGGGCAATGTTCATGTAAATTCAGTGCAATTTGTTTGAAAGTGTATTTGTTTTTATATGAAAACTTGCTCATGTATCTATGCACCTTCTGCATAGTGCTCAAAGCCATTCTCAGTCTTTTTATTTGAAGATCTTTATTATCAACTAATCGAGTCCTCATGTTGTCATCAAAACATTTGTTTTACCATGGCATTACTGGACAAGAAGTTTCTAATACATCAATCTAGTGTCCATCTCTACATCTTGCTCCTTGGTGACAAAATTAAACGAGAATTCCAAGAATTCAGATCTGGCAAAAGACATTTCTCAATTTTGAAATGGAGAAATTCTGATAAAATGAAGTCAACTTTTAAGTCCCTTCAAAGAAGTTAAAGACATTTTGTTCGATTTTCATTATGACACTTAAAAATTGATTGTCAGAACTTATAATTCATTCATAATTCGACGTGTTAAGTCTGCTGTTTAACTCAACTAAAGCCGAATCCCAGCTGTCGCCAAATCTACATGGAAGATACCATACAATAGGTGGAGATCAAGTGCATATGGCCTCGAAAAAAGGGGGAATATGGTGATGGTCAAGTACAAGAATAAAGAATAAATAAAAAAATTGAGGTATATAACCAGCCGGCGGCCGATCCATACAATAGCTTTGAGTAATGATTCAGCTGGCGGTCGATCCATAAAATCAAAATTTAGTGTATCGCTAATTCCAAGGCTTTTTAGTGTCAAGACAACATTAGCAAGGTTGGTCCGTTGAACCTCTAGTACAGTGTTATCTTCTAGATCGATTTGATAATTGCGTAACGTGTACAATGGGAAACACATTCCTGGACCAATTCTTCCGGCACGGCTAGCTCTCTGCATTGCTGAAGCTTTGGAGATTGGAGTCACTAGCTGTGATTCCATTCCCGTCCTTGGGTTGTACGATTTCATCTTGCAAAAACCCAGATCAATCACATAGCTTATTCAGTCAATTGTTAATGACATCTCCGCAATATTTGTCACAAGGACCACCTTACGAGCACCTTCTGGCGTGGGTTCAAATATCTTTGCCTGAAGATCTGTAGGCAAATTAACATATATCGGGCATATAATGAGTTCGGCAATTTTGGAGCCAAAACCCCTTACCTATGCTTCAAAAGCTCTTCTACTGCTTCAATTTCCTCTTGACCGTTAAGAAAAATCAAAATATCACCACATGGTTGCTGCACATGTATTTGAAGAGCAGTAACAATAGATGCATCCAAGTAATCTGCTTCAGGTGCACTGGTGTGAAGAATTTCAACTGGATACCGCCTACCTGGATATCTAGATATCAGGGTGGAGTGAAAAAAATCACCGAACTTCTCCGCATCTAGTTTGGCACTTGAAATAAGCAACTTCATATCAGGCCTAAAGCGAGCAATATCCTATATCAGGCGTCAAGCCGGGTTGAATTCTTAGAAAGCTAATTTAGCAGCAAGCTAGAGATTAGGACTTCTTCTGCCTAACTCAAGTAATGCCAAAATTACCATTCACAATCGTGAACTCATTTCTAAAGTGTTTGCTTAATCTAAAAAAGAAATTGGAATGTGTTATTGCACGTCACATGTAAATATAGCTTTCCCTCAACTTCGCATCTCAAAAGTTAACATTGAAAGATGGATACTTTTGAATTGGCTTTTTCAGCTTGCTATTCCTATTCATTTTGAGCATTCAATGGTCTTATGAAAACCAATGACCTTTAAACCCATTCAGAAGAGTCTACACCATGGAAAATGTCACAACCTAAAAAGAAATAAGGAGCGGCCATCATCCAAGCAAGGAGACAATATGGAAATAATCAATAATAAGTAGTCATATATACCGCATCACTTTGTTCAAGAAGACTTGGAGGGCCTCCCTTAGAAGACTTCCATACCAATTCCACTAGTTCAAGAACTTCTGCAGACCCAAGTGGTGTCTCATGGAAAACTTTATAAGCATTTCCTTGCGACAATTCGTTTGTAGTTTAGGAGTGCCTCACTTGTCTAACAATAGCTAGTAAGGATGGCAACCTACACAAGTTGTAGGGAATCAGGTCACATTATGCATCCTTCCATGTAAAGAAAAAAATACCCTTATGTCATTTAAGCAGGCTTTAATGCAGTTACCATAAAGGAAGAGTTGTAATTTGTAATCAGGGCTTTTAAGACATCAAACCTTGGAGAAATTGCGATATCAGCAAGCATCTGGAGATTGGGAAATAATTGCACAACTTAAACAAGAGAGAAATGGACTACGAGAGCGATGAGCTGTTTAGTTATGCAAGAGCAGAGGATCTCAAGTCAAAAACACTAACCCTTTCTAGTACATCAAAAGCTTTCTTCCTTATCACAACATCCGATGTGTACATGATGACGTTCTCAATCCCCTAGATTTTGCACTTTAATGATAAGAAGAATATGCAAAATGAAATGGCATAAAATCAACATCTTTCACTATAATACCTGCAAGGTAGCAAAATGGCTAGGAACAAATGATGAGAAATATAGAGTTTCACTCTCACTCTCCCGTGAGACATCTCCTTCTGTGGTGCAAAGCAAGAAGTCCATGGCATGTTTCTTTAATCTCCAAGGTAGAGTAGCTAAACAGAACATGCCTTAGCATGCCAATTGCTTGCCACCTTCTGGTTTGACTACAGCAGTTACATCCTCCTCAACATTATAAGCAACAGTTGGTTTGAACACCAACAGTTATGGTGCTGGTCATCATGTCAATAGCAGACCCTGTTATCAAGCCAATGTAAGATAAACGGCAACATCTCAAGAAGTGTGAAAGTTCAATCACAAGGCGGCAGCTAAACCAAAATCTTAAGATCGAAATAAGGTAAGATCAATGAAACCAGAATCTTGTGAACCCTTCAAGTTATGAGCAATGTGATCAGCCATGTTAAAGTAATCCTTCGCATTGCGCAAGGCAGCAGCTAAATTGGGGAGTGAGACTGGAGGAGCTTTAGGTCGGAGGTGGCAAAGGCAAACGCGGCAATGTGGTTCATTAGATGAAAAGAGAGAAAACTTCGCAGTAATGGGATGCTCAAAAATAGTTCAGAGGCAGAGGCAGCTGTGGTGGCATCGTCCCATCCAAGAATTGTGAGTTACTTCAGCCAATAGGTATGTGTTTCTTCAGAATTGTTGAATATCCCCAAGAAAATAGGATAGCCCAAAAAGACCCTCTTAACATAAAAAACAAAACAAAATACTTCTTATCTTAAATATTTTTTTCTTGTAATAGTTCATATACCGAAAGACAGGATAGCTGAAACATAAGTCACCGTCATCTCAACCGAAAGACTCTGAATCTCAATAAAACATCAGCACTTTCTATTTACTGCAGCGCCCCAGCGAAAATGAGGACTTCATCATGAAAGACCAAAATGAGGACTTCGCCACCAAAATAGAAAATGGACTACAAAAAGGAAGCAGCCATAACCTGCTGCCACATGGTGTCAACAGGTGGATGCCTTCGAGCATCACCAACATCAAAGTCGAGAGCAGCCTAGAAAGAGCAGGAGGACAAAATAATGAGCTCCAGCTCCTTGAATACTACTTCAAAAAGGTCAAGTTCGATTATTATATGATGCAAGCAAGAGCTACCTCCAAATATGATCGAAGCAGCAATTTTACTTTGAGTTTAAACATAAACAAGCTATTTTTTGTTTGGTCAGGAAGAGCAAGCTATATGAAAGGGTAACACTTATCAGTTATCACATGATGTGAACAAACACAGAACAGTCCTCAAAGAGATCTCCCCACCATCAGCCAGATCACGAACTGTATCCTCAGCAATTTTCATTCAGAATGGCAAAGAAGGCATCCATGGTTTCTTTATGAACTTGATTAAGTCTCCAGCTGATTCCACGTTTGGCTCGGCCTTCAATTTCGGATACCATGTCTGTAACGACCCACACTTATGACTATCTTTTGTTTCGAATGATTGGTGTAACTAGTTGTAAGGCTTATACAGAACGTTGTCGGATGAACTTGATTGTGATTCTACTGCTGGCTGCAGACCTTTGTCTTTCTTGAGCCTCTCATTGGTCAATTGTTTTTGAAGTCTTGACATGGTTGGCTCAACCTCATATGAACATTTCCCTCAGAATCATTTTGCCTCCATCTTTGCCTTTTGCCGAGTCCTCGACCACCATTTGTGTTCCATCCAATTTCTGGCTTCCCTGCACTCTCTGGTAGTTTGATGATTTCTTCGTCAGGTATCAAAGCGGAAGTCAAATAATGTTTCAGAATTAGTCTATAACAATTGTGCGATGTGATGGAGGCAACTGAGTTGTGATGGGACGGCATTTCTTAAGAAAAGCACTTAAGGTCCCTCACTCTTTTAGGCCAAATCTTCGGTCTCTTTCGCCAACCAAATGAGCAGTTCACTCTCGTCTTGTGTCAATTTCACATTTTTGACATTGATTTCCGGCTATCTGATGCGAGCAATAACAAGGGAAATAAATTAATTACTCCATAATGGTACCGTAGAATGAACGGAGAAATGAATCACTTACCCATCTTGGAGAATGCATTCTTCACAGACGATCATATGTAGTCATCTCCAGTTGGGTCTGTCGCTGCGTCACTTTTTGCCTGTTCTATAACCATGGAAAGCATGACATCGTCTCCTAAGATGTTTGCCACCATCACTGCCCATGGCAGGAGATTTTTCGTCCAGTTCATTCTCCTGTTCTTGAAGTAGTCATGCTAGTTACCCAATCTCTTCTCCGACTACCCTTATATCGAGGCTAAAACTATTGATAGAACCACAATGAACAGAGCATCTTTGTTCTGCTTCTTAGCCTCATTCGCTACTTCAGTCAACATGGCATGTGAAGCGAAAAGGTTTGGTTCCAACTGCATCGTGCTGAGGTATTGTTGGAAAAACATGTAAGAGTTTCCTAATGTGAACTAAATTAATTGATATTGTAATTTACTGTTTTTACGGTTACCGTAAAACAAGATTGGTCTAAGGTGAAATAGAAGGTTTCTTAATTAGTCTAATATGGGCTGGCTAGTGTGGGCTGAGTTGAGCCTGGCCCGTAATGAAGGGGACTGGCTAGAAACTCTATAAATAGTGCTCAAGTCTCTCCTCTAACCCGAATTCTCACCTATATCCTCACCTAAAGGGCGTTTACCTAACGCTGAACGTGAGGGGGGCCGCCTCATTGAGCCACGGAGGGCAATAGAGGAGAATGACTTGGTGCGTGGATCCCCTTGATGAGTGGGTAATTCCTTTTCTACTTCTGCTTTATATTCGATGGATCACAAAAACATATTTATTAATCTTTCTACTCAATTATGTATGTTCTTGTTCTAGTTATGGAGATCTTGGGGTTGCGCAATTTGCATCCAACATGTGGTATCAGAGCAACCATAACTTAGAACTTGAACACATAAAGTTTTTGCCATAATTTGTGATTTTCGAGATTTTTTGTTCAATAAAAATACAATTAAATCACAAATTCGGACTAGGCTCGACGATATGAGCAAGAAGGTCGGCGGATCATCGCCAGGGGAGGCCTTATGCGCCCCCATGCGTGGCCACGCGCCGTTAGGGCGTCGGAGATGCGCCCACGCGTGGTCACGCGCCCTCACACGCTCCCACGTGTGGGGCGCGGCTCGCGCGTGCACTCTACGCACCGCGCACTCAGGCGGCGCGTGGGGGCGCGTGGAGCCTCTATTCGGCGTGTGGCGGGCGGCGTTAGATTCGTATGGCCGTCTTCTATCTTGTGATGAATTTATTTTACATGTTTGATGATTTTATGGATGTGAAAATACATAAAAAGCCCTAAATACGTGTATTTTTAGTGTATTTTTGCGTATTTTTCTTGTATTTTCTGTGATTTTGGAAATACAGGTGATGGGTTACTAGTATGTTATCACATAAACATTATGAATGTGTGATTCATTAATAAAATCAAACTTTATTATAAATTGAAACTGGCTTAATGAGATGCAATCAGTATGGGATAGTATTTGAGCTATGTATTGAGGTGATGAAAAACAGTAAAAGTTATGAAACTTTTGTTGCTCAAGCATACTCCTTGACACGCTGGTAATCTTTGAATGATGGACGTCTTAAGAACTCATGACCAAATTGATTATACTGATGAACACATCTGCTGAATGTGTGTAATGTATGTCAGTTAAGTTATTGCATATTATATCCAAACTCATCTGGTTGCTGGTTAATGTCTATCAAGTTGAATATTTTTTATGATTAAGAAGTATGGCAGCATTTACACAGAGCAATTGTATCTACTGTTATAGTTTAGATATTTGGTTATGTGTTTTGACTCAATTTATAGGCCACTGTTGATGCAATGATAATTTGTTACTTAAAATTGGCTAGTAAATCAGCTATTGGCCTTGAAGTCATGTTTTGCCTTATGAAACTCATGAGCAATAGTTGATCAGCTATCAAGCTTGTCAATCTGAAGTGTCCTATATTGCTATTTATGTTAACTTGTGAGGGATCCTTTGAATCGGCATTCTTTTAATGTTGTTCTAGTAATCAGTAATCGGGGTGCACAATAGATGCTTGCTTTTATGTTATGAGAATTTTCTTATGTTGCTGTGATCGGTGATCTCATTGGAATCTGACTTTCAGGTTCGCTATATATATATGATTAATTTTTATTAATGGATAAAGCAATGTAATTAGCATGATATGTGATTTTAGTGATAACCTGCCCTTATCACTAAAGTTAAAATAACATGTATATGATGTATGTGAGTAGTAAAATTTATATCTCTGGTATGAGAGAGTTTCAAGGATTCAATTGAGTAGTGACCGCCAAAGTGGCACACTTGATTGGGTTTGAGAAATTTCGGTCTCATATGTTGATTATGATGTATCCTGGTCTAATGCGTGGTCATACTCCCAAAGGAGGTGATTGTGTATTAGTTCATGGAGGGATACATGATGGTGTGGTAGAGGATTGACTGATCCTAGTGGTTAATCTGCCCAAAGGTAATGAATTCACGAAGATTAGAATATATTCTCATAACCACTATCATATGGGGAGTGTACAACTGCATGTCATGTATTCTGCCCAAAAGTGATTATATGATTATGCTGCGTGTAACTCTCTGGATGTGTACTTGTACGTCAAGTTACACGGTGCTCACATGATGCTAATTATATATATATATATATATATATATATATATATATATATTGCTTGTTTTTCAGTCACTTTTTCTGTAATTAATAACTTTGTTATTATTGAGGTTTTTTACTGCTTCAAATTTTAAGTAGTGGACATATGATTTGCTACTTGAGAAAAGAGCAATAGAATTTGCTTACTGTCCATGAAGCGTTCCATTCAGGAACACTTGAAAAGTGGTTTGCCTGTGGACTGCATTGCTATAAGATGATGGAAGTCTTAGTTACTTGAAATTATGTCTTGTCTGACATTGAAATTAGGACATATCTGCAAAGATTGTGTTTAAGTCCTAATGACATATACATCTCGTATATGGTTAAAAGGTTATTTCCGAAAGTTTTCTTTTTAAAGAAAATGGCCGAGATAAAGAATAAAATAATTACAATTAATCTTAAAAGGTTGTCAGGCTTTACAGTGGCCATGAGTATTTTGGCAAGTATGACAATGCGAAATAGCTTAAAGGGTCATTTGTCAAATACTTGGTAGATTCTGGGGTGGTAACTTAATTACTATACCTGAAAATCCTAACAAAAAGATTTGGCCGAAAGGCATAAATTCACCATATTGAACATGGTGATGAGTATGATTAGTAAGACTAATTTATCTGGTCTTTTGTGGGCTGATATTTTGAAAGTAATATTTTCACATACAAAAATAGTTTCATAAATTTCTTTTGAGTTATAGATTGGGCATAAATTACTTGAATCGTATTAAATTTAGAGGTGTCATGCAGAAGTGAAGTCATTTAATTCAATATTAAGTGTGTTGGAATTTAGATCCAAATGGAATTATTTGCATCTTATCTAGATTGTTAAAGGGGTATTGATTTTATGACCCTAAAGAAAGTGCAAGAATTATGGAATCACATACTCTAAAGTTTTTAAATATTGACGTAATTGTAGAGGATAACTGCTTTCAAACTATTAAAGATAATAGTATGATGGAGGTTACTGTGTTTTTGTCTTTACCTATACATATAATTATGGAATCTCATGTACCATAGAATAAACTTGTTGAGGTTCAAGGTACTATTCTTGATATAGTTTATAATGAAATTTCTTAAACCTCTCAAGTACAGAATGAAGTGGTTGCAGCTTTATTAAAGAGATTTGTTAGGGAAAGACGATCGGTTATACCATCAGACTATATAGTCTATTTGTGAAAGCATGATTACAATATCCACTATATGGTTGCTGTAATGGCATATTTATAAATGTCGTTTCTTATTCCCAATCAAGTATGTGATTAGATGCCATAAAATGCGATATGCAATCTATGAAACATTGTTTGGAAACTAACTTACTTGCCTGAAGATCACAAGTTCATTAGTTGCAAATTGGCGTACAAAATTAAAAGGATTTTAAAGGAAAATTGTGAAGTTTAAAGCCAAATTGATAGCTAAAGTTTTCACTCTGAAAAATGGGTGGATAATTAATAGTGAAGAAATAAATATTTCTTTCTAGAATTTTTAAAGATTCTTTTAGAGTGAACGTGGCATTATAATTTATTTTGATATGGAATTACGCCAAATAGATACAAAATCTATATTGTGCAATTGGAGGATTTTGCAACAGATGTTTCAAGTAAACTTATGTGTAGACTGAAAAGTCTTATTCATAGTTTTAAGCAAGTTTCCAGACAATATTAATAAAGTTTTATAGTGTTATTATTTTGTTCAAGTGAGAACAAGGTAATTCAATATACTACAAGGTCAGTAGGAGGAAATTTATTTTTTCTCATACTCTATGTACATGATATTTTGCTTACAAGTTGTAACCTGAAGACATCTTATATCCTTTGTACTATGGTTTATAAGGATTGTTTTTGCCATATTATATTAGATTTTTTCGGAGGACATTTGCTGATTGTATATTGGAAATATTCAATATAGATCATTGCAAGCCAGGAATTGCTCCTATTGTTAAGGGTGATGGACTGAATTTATCACATTGTCTTATTTAGATATTGAGAAAATCTAATTAAATTGTGTACCTTGTGTCAGTGCACTTAAAAGTATAATGTATGTTCGAATTTGCACTAGACTAAATATCGTCTTTGCGACGGAACTTCTAGGCAGAAATCAATCAAATCCAGGATGCGATCACTGGATTGTTGTCAAGAAGGTTTTAAGATACTTAAAGAGGACAAAAGATTATATTCTAATTTACAGACACATTCAATTCTTGCAGCTAGTAGGGTATTCGGATGTAAACTTTGCTGGCTATTAGGATGACATGAAAGTAATAACAGAATACATATTTATGTTAGCATGAAGTGCAGTAAATAAAGTTCTATGTCATCTTCTACTATATAAGCAGTGTTAGTAACATTCTTTTAAGCTATTATGGATAATCCTATACGATTGTATTGAGATAACAAATTTGTAGTATTATTTATTTACTACAGGGGTCTCAAGGGGTCTAAATATATGGTGGTCAAAATTTTTGACCAAAAGCAAACGGTACAGAAATGTGACGTTTTAATATAACATATTTTCACATATGATGTGGTTGCAGATCCACTAACTAAAAGCCTATGCCCGTGTGTATTTGAGTGACATGTTGTTAGCATGGGTCTAGGAGTATCATGAGATGCTGTTATTTAGTGGGAGCTATTTTGGCTTTACTCTGATAAATGTTTCATCTGTGTTCGTTACACTTTGTAATGGTTTGATATGTATCAACTTTTGCATTCAATAAAATATTTTTGAATGTGTTGTTATTATGTTAAATACATATTGATAAACTCTCAAGGGATTGTATAAACCTTGAATGAAAGCTAGGGGCATCCGGTTATTAGCCTTGTGCATATGTTTTGTGATACATAAAGAAAGGTTAACCATAAGGACAAGATATATGTGGGTTCATTGGAACCATAAAGCATTTTCTAGTGGCACAAGTTTTTGTGAAATCTAAGATAAGAGAATGGTGACTGACAAATGGGATCTCTTTATGAGAGATGTTATCCATTTGACACACTACCATATTGAATCAATGTCAATAAAGTTAAGAGCATTCGTGACCATGAAAAGCTCTGTGTGTATACATGCAGTTGCTGCCATGATTCGGTGTTTAAGACTTTATGGGATAAGATTAACTATTAAGAATTATCTCTGGACCAAATGTGCACACATACAGTACGATTTCAATTAATATAGTCCAAGTGGGAGAATGTAAGAGTTTTTCCTAATGTGGACTAAATTAATTTATATTATAATTTACTGTTTTTACGGTTACCCTAAAACAGGGTTGGTCTAAGGTGAGATAGAAGGTTTCTTAATTAGTCTAATATGGGCTGGCTAGTGTGAGCCGAGTTGAGCCTGGCCCGTAATGAGGGAGACTGGCTGGAAACTCTATAAACAGTGTTTAAGTCTCTCCTCTAACCCGAATTCTCACATGTATCTTCACCTAAGGGGCGTTTACCTAACGCTAAACGTGAGGGGGGCCGCCTCATTGAGCCAGTGATACGGAGGGCAATAGAGGAGAATGACTTGATGCGTGGATCCCCTTAATGAGTGGGTAATTCCTTTTCTGCTTCCGCTTTATGTTCGATGAATCCCAAAACAGATGCGTTAATCTTTCTACTCAATTATGTATGTTCTTGTTCTAGTTATGGAGATCTTGGGATTGCGCAATTTGCATCCAACAAAACACCCATATTAGGCACAGATTGTGTATCGGCCGGTTGATACCAAGTATCGACCATGTCTTCTTCATGAGCTCATCGACCTCGTCGAGGAGTAAATTGTCATCCCTCTTGTCAAATATCGACTTCAGCAGAGTCATACACAGGTTATTGTCCAGAGGGAACCCCTCAGCTCAGTGACAAATCATCAGGAGTCCCGTGGCACTTTGCCATGATAGCAACACCACAGAAATTGTCGAGGCTTCACATGGTGTCCAAGTTTTCCCCATTTTCTATGGTCATTGTCACGCCAGCTTGGATAATTTTCTGAGACAAGACCTTGAACTGTCTCTTTCAGCCAGCCATGATATTCCTAGAAGTCGTTGAACTTGGATTGTTTTTAGGTGGTGGAGAAGCTCGAGCGGAAGTATTATGGTCTCCGCCAGCATACCTGTTTACCAAGATTAACAATGGCATGAATGAAGCAATATACACACAAGATGCACATTTGAAATATTTGAATCTACCGATTAACTCAAAAAAAAAAAAAAAAAAAAACTTTAGCGCTGCAGTTAATTTGGATACAGATTTGCATTCTCCAAGAACCTATAAGAACCTACTCTTTCCATCCTGAGATATGACTACAGTCTTTTTATCAATCGGTGCCTCCAGCCATTTTCTCCAAGCGGTAAATGTCACGTGCTCATCATCGGATTTTGGCTGGCCTTGAACAATCTCTCTTCTCTTCTGTCTCTCCGGTGGTCTTTGAACAATCTTCCCGTAATATGCTTTGAATTGCAACGTCCTGTTCTTTGTTGCAGCAAATCAAGTAACCCATGAGTAGTACAGAACATGAACGGGAAATAAACGAACAAAACAGAATTCATATGCCTACAATGTCACTCTTGTACAATTTTTCTCAGGAAAAAGGACATTATTAATGTCTTAACTTTCATACGACGCTTACTTAAGTCATATAACTTTTTTTCCGATCACTTGAGTGCCATCACTTATGTATTTACGCTCTCTTTAGTCCTATCATTTTGTTTTCGATCACTTGAGTATTATATAACTTTTCAATCGATCATTTTAGTCTCACAACTTTCAAAAAGCGTTCATCACAAGTGCCTAAAGCAGGCCATAAAGAATCCTCACATGTGCCTCTGGTTACAAAGGGAATCAAAGCATATGTAATGCAGAAGATGGTATTTGGAAGACGTGACAAACCAGCAAAATTCGGATGAATGAAGCTTCTGCCATCAGTAGAAACTCAATGCCAGCAGAATTCGACATTTATGAGAATAGATTTAGAATCTGCAAGTAGAGTCTTCTCAGGATCTGCATCTATCTTTTACAGGAAGTGCATGAACATGCGCAAAGATCATTGAGAGTCAATAACCAGAATTTTTATTCTTAATGAGTTAAGAAAGCTCAGTGTTCAAAAGCAAAGGAAAACTCCCCTATAAAATTAATAGAATAATGTACACTTATGTCAATCCGTACAGCCAAATTAACAAAAGTGCATGAAGGAAAAATGGTGTTCGTTCCCCTAACACCGGTCAAGACTGGTTCTTGACGATTTTTACGCTGCTGTAGAATCGCTTGAGATCTTTCATAGCCTTCTCTTCGATTTGGATCACGCGAATAATGAGGGTGCATCGACCTTCAGTTTGAACCAGCGGTTCATTCCAGCAGAATCTGAAGGCGAGCCCTGCCCGGACATGACCACAAATGTGGTTGTTCGCGTCTTTGGACTGTGGGAGAGACTCTCATGCTGTTTACCCTGGGTTAAATAAGAAGCAAAAGATGAACATCCCAAACATCATAAAGCCATTAACAGGGCTAAAATATATCGAACTACCGAACTTATAAAAATTACTACAAATCGTATGAAGCATGTCCATTGGAATTACCAAATGAACATAATATAAGCACGCTGTGTCCATGTGACCACCTAATGAACATAATACACTTCAGGCCATGAAATCGTGTGGGCACCGGTGGCTTATCCTTCTCTTTCTTCCCATCCCACATGTAAACATCACCTGTAATAGTAACTGCAGCAGACCAGTACTGTCCCAGACTTCTTTTGTTGTTTCACAAGATGAAATTATGTTATACTCAGTAGGTGATAAAGCACAGTATAAGGAATAGATGGTTTTAGCATCAAGAGCTTGTCTCTTGGTTATTTCTTATTGTACAATTTCGCTAGCGTCTGCAACTTCTTTTCCTCTTTCTGAGATTGATGTAGCTTTGGGAATCCTTTTTCTACTACATCCCATTCCATGGATCTTTCGATCTTAGGAATGCCTTCATCTTGCTTTTCCACTCATTGTATTCCTTCCCATCAAAGTAAGGAGGTCTGGTGTTGCTTTGACCTTCAATCAAACCTGGAGCCAAAATACTAGCCATAGATCTTTAGCTCAGAAATAAAAACACTTCAATAAAATGAGCACACAAGCTCTGATACCAATTAAAATGGCTAGTACGAACACCTAGAGGGGGGTGAATAGGTGTAAATAAAAATATTGCAAGACTTAATAAAAGTAAATTGTCTTTAGAAGATAATAGACTAAGAACGTAATCAGCTTTGAGCAATTATATAAAGCTACGGATTAAGTAAGGAGTTTAGGGAAAGAGAATAGAAACACAAGATTTTATAATAGTTCGGGTTAGATCAAGCCTACGTCAACTCTCCCGCATTGACAGCCCACATACTGGATTTCACTATGAATCAAAAGAGATTTTACAGCTTGTGATCTCGACTTTCTCAATGAAAAGTTTCTCCTGATTTCTCACAGAGTCTCACTAAGAGTTTCTCTATTTTGTATACAATTTTGAGCTCGATGAATGAGAAAGCAAGGAACAAGAAAGTTTCAAACTTTGAAATTATCCTTTCAAGCACTACTTTGAACAACTGGAGAGTTCATCGTAAATACTCCTTCATGCCTTCACAACCGTTGGCACTTTCCAAATAAATTTTTCCAATCTACCCATTGGACGGAAATAATTACGGTGATCTCGAGTCGTTAGAAGATTTGTGATGAGAGACCGTCAATCATGTTTGCCCATACAATCAGGATCTTTGGTTTCCATAAGTAGAACATTCCAAGTATACTTCGCATTTCAAAAGATCTTCATATCGGACTTGATTCCAATAAGAATAATCAATCAAGTAGATGCTATATCCAACCATAAGGTCTTCCAAAACCAATCAATCAAGTAGATGCTATATCCAGCCATAAGGTCTTCCAAAACCATACGAACGAATCCTTGAAAATAATCCCGCTTCTAGATTAGTCTTCATTCTTCGGTCTGGAACCTATCGATGAGGGCAGACTTTGAAATTAAAGTCTAACGGTCTTCAGACATTGACAGTAGAATCTGGAGTAATTCAGACTATAACACTTGAGTTTGTAAGTTTTTAGACTAGACTTTTGGAAATATTTTGTTAGCTTCAAAATAATAAAGGAGTTTTCTCTAACAAAAATCAAGATGCCCAAGCCAACCACCTCTTCCAAATCCCTGAGTGAAGAGTTCTCCTCGAGTACTAACAGCAACACTCTGAAACTTTGCTGTAGACACCTGCTTAATTAAGGAACCGTGCAGTGAATCAACTTCGCACGGTAACTTTTGTATGCAAGCATTTCTAGTTCCTAGCCGATAATTTGCACCACTACCCCAGCTAAACACCTTAGTGGCTACTACAATAAGCAATAATTTCGCCATACCGTCAAGGGGACTCAATTAATAGCAACAGCTATTAATTACAGGGTTCAAATATACACCAGCATCATATCCATTCCTAATAACCTGCTTTACAGGCCCTGAGAGTAAGTCAATGGGTGTCGGAGACTTAAGAGTCCTCCAACGAATCCCCTGTAATGAACCAACTTTGCTCTTCAAGAACTCGAAGTTTATATGCAAATTCATCATTCCGAATTCTCAAGCGCCGTCTCCAACTAGTGAGAAGGAATTCTGTACGATCAAGGGGGAAGAGGACGTGAAAATTTACCTCTAACTTTGCGGAGAACGCGCGTAGGAGAGATCAGAAGGTCAAACTCCGAAGAGTGAAGCATAAGTAAGAGGGTGGGGGGACATCGTAAGCTTCTTTTCGGGAGGCGCTGGCATAGGCGGGGCTTCGAGAGGCGACGGCAGAACCTATCGCGGTTGCTAACATCACATTAAACTCTACTGAGGATTCCGTACAAAACCCTACCTTCGGGTATCGAAGCCTTTGACAGGTGACAGCGGGGCTCGGGAGGCGGAGGCAAAGGTGGCGTCGGTGGGTCTACTACAAACGTGGGCCTAGATCGACAGAGAGACAGAGGAGAGGGAGGGTATGCAACAATTTTGCCTAATTTTTGTGTGGGTGTGTACGACACGTGTCAACAGATAAATGGTTTGCTGCAATATCTCACTCACCTAATATTTTCTGGGCTGGATGGGATGAAGAAAAGTCAACACGTGTGACCCGTGCTCTCTCGCATTCACTTGAACTCCGACTTTCACGATGCCTAAAAAGATCCAACTAGCCCAATTGCGCCCTCCGGACCTTGCCTCAGGAGTGACAACATGGAGGTCGCCCTGTCACGCCTTGAACCCCGAGAGCGTGCCCATCCCTCTCTGGTCGATATTATTTTGCGACTTCCCAGGACGAGTCGCCGACCCATTAATTTTTAAGCACATGCGGAAGCGAAAATAAATACCCTAACAATAATCATTTCGGGATAGAAAAGCAGGACATCAATTCACAAAAGCACACTTTTATAAGCAATGAGATTCAGGTACAAAACGAGTCTAGTCGAAAGCGTACAAGAAGGCCGACTCTCAAAAGAGGTTGTCCTATGACATACTAATAGGACACATCCGCCGATCCTCCATACTCCTCCTCCTCAGACTTTGGGGCCTTGGTCCTCCACGACCACCTTCTAAGGACCTGAAAATGGTTATTCAATAACCAGTGAGATAATGTCTCAGCAAGTCCATGCTCTAAACCCCGATTAGGAGGGTAATACGCCCAGAGGCGTCCTAACCACACAATCACGCATTTGGTATAGAGGACTTACCTCACCTCAGATCCACCCTGCAGGTCAATACAGTTTATATCACAGATAACCATATTGATATGATCATTAATTAAGCTCCAACAACTGGAACGCCACACTCAATTCTCAAATTAGCACAGGGGTCCTAATTATAGGGCCAAATCGTTATGACACGTCCAACTCCATGTCACACAATTTTGTCCCATAATCTAGCGCATATATTTCACTCAACACGCGTTCCAATTGATAATTACGCCCACTCTAGGGCGTGGCCTACTTGAAGTTCAGCAATCTACTGGTGTAACTAGGCATCGTCTCACCCCATTGAGCACGGTTACGTCTCTCAAAGACGGCTTTCCCAAAGGAGCATAGGTCCAGAATCTACTACGACCCGAAACCTAATGAGTGGGTAACCCATATAGGATAATGTCCATCCGACACAGTTCGGGGATGGGTTCTCTTAACCAACATACGACCAATCAAACTCGGCCTAGGACACCATGCATTGCACTCAAATGTCTCAATTAAAATAGTGTTCCTAGCCTATTTTCTTCGTATTAAAAACTTCCGATGAAAAATAGTCGTGTGTGGGTACACGATTAGATTGGACCAGGAAAATTCATAACCTTCTTTTCAAAATCCCACTGGTTTATATGGTATATAAAACCATTTTCGGTGTTTAAAACCCGACACCCAGGATTTTCTAAATAAATATTGAAATTCACAAATTTTGGAATAAATGACCAAATTTCCAATCAGCACTCAATTTTCACAATTTAACACTTGATTGCAGAAATTAACTACATCATTGCAATCGGCACAAAATTCCGGTCACCGGTTATCCCGGCCTAATTTCCAGAAAAGTGTTTAATAATTAAACTAATTGCACTTAAATAAATCTAAACACCCCCTTAGACATCATTAGCCTACTAAGAAGAGTTTAGTGCATAAACTCACCGGGTTAGCAAATAAATCGATTCACGGCGACAACGATGCGATGGCAAGAGGTTTGAAAGCTCGCGGTTTCGCGGACGTGGCTGAGGCTGTGGGATGGCTGGATCGGCGCGACGGGGACGGCAGCTGCGCGTACACGATGAAGGGAGCGGTCCCTTTCTTTCCCTCTCACTCTCACACGTTTCCTCTCTCTCAGTTTCTCTCTCGCTGCTCTCTCTCTCGTTCCCTCTTTCGTTCGCTCGTTCTCTCTCTTTCTTTCTATGCCCCTTCTTCCGTTCATCTCCGAAGCTTACTTGTTGACTTCCCTAGTCAACAAAAGGGAATTCGGTGGCAACAGGAGAAGCGGCAACGTAGAGGGAGTCCCATGCGAGGAGACACCTTGCAATTTTTCATGCAAGGCGTGTCAACGTGCCAGCGTTGGTCGGTCACCGCAAATGGAGAACAGACGTGGCCTTCGCTGGCCATAGAAGGAGAGGAGCGTGCGCACGTTGACAGCTGGAGGAGGACATGGTCTTCACGGGCTTCGGTGACCGCCAGCTTCTCTCGTGCATGCAAGGGCGTGGGCTTGTTTAGTTGACTCTTGAGTCAACTAAATGGAAATCACGCTGGCAGCAATTGAAGAGGACAACAACGGCGTGCACGTTGCAGCTGTTGAGATGGTCAAAGTCTCCCTTCTTGCATGCATGGCTATGGACGTAGCCCTTTGGTCGACATCTTGAGATTCGTTGACCATTGAAGGGGTAGTGGGCATGGGCTGCATGGTCATTCGATGAGGAAGAATGTGTGCATGGAGCTGTGAACGTGGGCCTTCGGTTGCTTCAATTCTTGCATGGAGAAGATGCTGCGGACGTACTCATGGCCGTTGCATGCTACGGGCCTTCAGCTCGGTCGATGTGCGAGGCCGCTCGGGATTAACGTGTCTTCATAGCCGACCGTGTTAAGCGAGAAATTTAGACGAGGAGCTATCACGAGAATGTGACGAAACATGACGTTTCGTTATGGTGAGTGTGGTGATGAAGCGGGGTCGTAATTGGTGTCAATGACATAGCCCGACGACAAATTCGTTGACCCGTCTCGGACAATTACATATTCGAGGTCCAGCGAAATCCGGATGTCACAAATCTCCCCTCCTAAGAGAATTTCGTCCTCAAAATTGTACGTCTCTTACGACTCATTGAAAAGGTGAGGGTACTTTTGCCTCATTTCCTTTTCGCTTTCCCATGTGGCCTCTTCCACGTTGTGGCATCACCCTAAGGTCTTAACTAGCAGAATTTTCTCCTTTCGGTTTAGTATCTGGATCGGCGCTTCCAGGTACTTCACTTGCTCATCCACTTTGATAGCTTCATGATCGAGTATGTGTCCAGGGTCAAGCTAATACTTCCTTACCATCGACACGTGGAACACATCATATAAATTTTTCTAGCTTAGGAGGTAATGCTAGCCTATAAGCTACGTCCCTGATTTTTTCAAGGATCTCAAAATGTCCAACAAATCTGGGGTTCAACTTTCCCTTTATTCCGAATCGTCGTATTCCTTTCATCAGGGATACCTTAAGAAATACGTGGTCTCCCACGTTAAATTCCAAGGGTCTTCTACGCTTATCTGCGTAGCTCTTCTGTCGACTCTGGGCCGTCTTAATTTTTTTTTTTCCTGATGATCTCAACGGCCTCCGTAGAAATTTGTATCAATTCGGGTCCTGTCAATTTTCTTTCACCTACCTCATTCCAGCAGACATGAGTCCTACATTTTCTCCCATACAATGCTTCATAAGGAATCTTGCCTATACTTTTCTGAAAACTATTGTTATATGCAAATTCTACCAAGTATAACTTTTCATCCCAACTTTCTCTAAAGTCAAGGATGAAAGCTCTTAACATGTCCTCTAGTGTTTGGATCACTCTTTCTATTTGTCCGTCTGTTTGCGGGTGAAAAGCAGTACTGAATTGTAGCTTGGTGCCTAAGGCAGTTTGAAGACTTCGCCAAAGGTTTGAAGTAAATCTCGAGTCTCAATCCAACGTGAGGCTAACAGGAACACCATGTAAGTGTACTATTTGGCTTACATATATTTTAGCATATTTATCCATTGGATAGCCTATGCAGACTGCTAGGAAATGAGCAGACTTAGTCAGGCGTTCTACTATCACCCAGATGGAGTCGTGGCCACTTGACGTCCTTGATAATCCTTGCATGAAATCCATCGTCACATGGTCCCATTTCCATTCTGGTATATCTAATGGCCTCTGTTTGCAACACTATGCTTAGATGCTGTGCATGTTCTTCAGGTCCTTTAGAATATATCAGGATATCATCAATGAAGACAATCACAAATTGATCCAAATAGGGCTTACATATCCTATTCATCAAATCCATGAATGCGGCTGGGGCATTCGTCAATCCAAATGGCATTACTAGGAACTTGTAGTGTCTATAGCGAGTCCTAAATGCGGTCTCAGGAATGTCTTCTTTCTTAATCCTTAATTGATGGTATCCTGACCTCAAGTCAATTTTAGAAAAGACCGAACTTCCTTGTAGTTGGTCAAATAGGTCATCAATTATAGGCAATGGGTACTTATTTTTAATGGTCACATGATTCAATTGCCTGTAGTCAATGCACAAACACATCGACTCGTCCTTCTGTTTCACAACAAGAGTTCTACAAGCTTAACCATGCTTTCGCTGTGCCACTCTGATAAAATTATCCCAGAAACACTGTCCTCCCAGTTAAGTTCATAGTTTGGTTCATTTCTGTCCCCTTTTGCCATCCTAGAAGCCTGCCAGGAGCCACTCCTTGCTCAGGCGCTCTGGCTTCGGCGTCCACTCCCCGCCCTCATCGGATCGGGTCGTTACAAGTCCACCAGCTTTCGCTTGGTTCAAACCCAAACTACACATCTATTGGAGGGTCTCGTTTCAATAGGGACTAACTTACAGAGATATTATCCGCTTTGGCCTATCCCATACTAAGCCTCACGGTTTTATCCTTTGGCGCATATGTAGTCATTATTCCAGGAGATCATTCATCCTAGTCCGTTGCTTACGGAGCTAATCCATTCCCACGATGACGTCAAAGTCACACATAACCATCACTACCAAGTCCATTGCCAAGTCTTGTTCCCTTATGGTTGTCTTACACGTTCCACATACTAACATGGACAACACCATGTTCTTCAGCGGTGTAGATATACGAAGAGGCATATCTAAAGATTGGGTTCCTATTTCTCACAATCATCTATATCTCTCATACACAATTGAATGTGTGTCACTCGAGTCAAATAACACATATACCTTCTTATCATCTATAGAGATCGTACCTAGGTTAACGTTTTTGGAAGCTTTCGCTTCCTCTTGGGTGATCACGTACATTTTTCCTTGTGCTGGTGGTCTTTGAGATTTCCTTCTGGAGGTGGTATGCTTACACGTTGTTGCGCTTGTCTCACCGAGCTGATATTTGGTTGCAATCCTTCTTGGGGACAATTTCTCCTAAAGTGTCCTCTCTTATCGAGTATCATTCAATGTTAACTGCCTCCATGATTCCATTCGCCCCCTTAATACTTCTTGCTCCACAAGTTGTACCCTTTCATCAATTTCATTATAATCTCTCATATTCAGGGGTATTAGTTGCCTCCTAATATCCGTCCTCAGGCCTTTTAGAAATCTCTTAGCCTTTTCCTCTCAATCCTCTATCAATCTAGGGGCATACCTAGATAACTCAGAAAATTTTGCTTCATACTGATCCACCGTCAGCTCCCTTTGTTCTAACTGAACAAATTCAGTAATTTTCTTATCTCTGGCACAATCAGAGAAATGCTTTCTAGTGAAAGCTCTAACAAACTCATCCCAATTTATGTCAGTACCGGGTGGAAAGATCGTGTCTCTTGAAGCTCTCCACCAAAATTTTGCATTTCCCTCCAATTGGTACTCTGCCAAAATTATCTTCTCAGCATCATTACAGTTCAAAAACCGGAAAATATGTTCTATTCCCTCAATCCATTGTTCTGCCTCCTCAAGACTTCCCATTCCAGTAAAATTTCAACTTCAGGAATTGTTCCACCAGTCCTTGAGTACGGCGTTCTACTCCGGGTTGTTGATGAGCTTGTCTTTCCATCAAATTTCCCATTGTCTTTAGCGCCTGCATGATCCCATCTATTCTCGAATCACCAGGGACTGCTACCCCAGCACCAACTGGAGGTGGTGCTACTCCACTCACGCTGGCCTCAGCCTGCGCTCTACCTCGGCCAACTCGGACACCGACTCTAGTCGACGTCCTAGCCCGAGTCACTGAAGATAAGGTCTTCTGCCTAGGAGTTCTCAGCTCCTGATCACTCATGTTGTAGACTCTCTACAAAACCAGTTCCCAATTCCATACAGAATTAGAAACTGAGTGATCCAACAACCAATCTACTAAACTGCTATCACTCATATGCATCAGTATAAAATAAATGTCATTCCTACTAACTATCCCATGAACCCATCACACCTTATCACTCCAGACACAAACTTCGCTCTAATACCACTTAAATGGGAATGTCACGTCCCAAACCCCGAGTGCATGCCCATCCCTCTCTGGTCGATAATATTTTATGACTTCCCAGGACGAGTCGTCGACCCATTCATTTTTAAGCACATGCGGAAGCGAAAATAAATCCCCTGACAATAATCATTTCGGGATAGAAAAGCAGGACATCAATTCACAAAAGCACACTTTTATAAGCAACGAGATTCAGGTACAAAACGAGTCTAGTCGAAAACCTACAAGAAGGTTGACTCTCAAAAGAGGTTGTCCTATGACATACTAACAGGACACATCCGCTGATCCTCCATACTCCTCCTCCTTAGACTTTGGGGCCTTGGTCCTCCACGACCACCTTCTAAGGACCTGAAAATGGTTATTTAATAACTAGTGAAACAATGTCTCAGCAAGTCCATGCTCTAAACCCCGATTAAGAGGGTAATACGCTCAGATGTGTCCTAACCACACAATCACGCATTTGGTATAGAGGACTTACCTCGCTTTAGATCCACCCTACAGGTCAGTACAGCTTATATCACAGATAACCATACTGATATGACTAATAATTAAGCTCCAACAACTAGAAAGCCACACTCAATTCTCAAATCAGCACAGGGGTCCTGATTATATTGCCAAATCGTTATGACACGTTCCATTCCATATCACATAATTTTGTCCCATAACTCGGCGCAAATATTTCACTCAACACGTGTTCCAATTGATAATTACTCCCACTCTAAGGCATGGCCTACTTGAAGTTCGGCGGTCTACTGGCGTAACCAGGCATTGTCTCACCCCATTGTGCACGGCTACATCTCTCAAAGATGGCTTTCCCGAAGGAGCATAGGTCCAGAATCTACTGCGACCCGAAACCTAATGAGTGGGTAACCCATATAGGATAACGTCCATCCGACACAGTTTGGGGACAGGTTCTCTTAACCAACACACGACCAATCAATCTCGGCCTAGGACACCGTGCATTGCACTCAAATGCCTCAATTAAAATAGTGTTCCTAGCCTATTTTCTTCATATTAAAAACTTCCAATGAAAAATAGTCGTGTGTGGGTACACGGTTAGTGTCACGCCCCGATCCTCGAGCACGCACACATCCTTCTCCTTTGGTCGATTTTATAATGCGATATCCCAGGACAATGTATCGCCGACCCTTTCAATTTTAAGCACATGCGGAAGCAGTTAAAATCCCCAGACAATAAAACGATGGGATAGAAAAGCATGGCCATATTTTTCATATTGAAATTTATAACCAAACTTTTATATAAAACACAAACCACTTCATAACTATTCACATCAAAATGGATATCTCAAAAGAAGACAGAAACTTAGACGAACTGGGCCGTACTCAAGACCCCTCTCAGCATGTCTTCTTCTTCCAAAAATCTTTCTCCTTAAGATTCACCTCCGAGTTCTCCTTCTCGGATTCCTCCTCCTCAGCCCTTCAGCGGGGTCCTGAAATGGTTTCCCCAAACTGGGATGAGACTACGTCTCAGCGAGTTCTACCCCACTAAGCCCGATTAGTAAACCATTATACTAAAGGCTGCCTAAACACGCACAGGGCAGAGGACTTACCTTGGCCTCAGATCCCACCTGCAAGTCAGTACAATTCACAATAAACACCCATTCACTTCAAACAAATCGAACCAGTCGATTACATGTCATACGATTCAATCCCCACTGCGGGATATTTAAAAGCTAGGCCACGTGTATTCTCCAGGACGATCTTCCAAGTCTCCGAGCCACGTGCCTCAAACCTCGGACCCACGTGCATTCTCTAAGGCGACCTCTTCGCCAAGGTGGTACATCAAGCCACCGAGCCACGTGTCCTTTTTACGATGCCCGGGCCCACGTGCATTCTCTAAGGTACTCACTTACCAAAGTGACGCATCAGATCACCGAGCCACGTGCCCTTTTAGATGCCATTCCGAATACTGGACCCACGTGCATTCTCTAAGGTACTCGCTTACCAAAGTGACGCATCAGATCACCGAGCCACGTGTCCTTTTAGATGCCTAGGCCCACGTGCATTCTCTTAGGTGCTATCTCACCAAAGTGATGCATCAATTCACTGAGCCCATGTGCCCTTTTAGATGCCAAACTATGTCACCGAGTCACGTGCATTCTCCAGGATGACATACCGAGTCTCCGAGCCACGTGCATTCTCTCAGGCGACCTTTTCGCCAAGGTGACATATTCAACCACTGAACTCACGTGCATTCTCCAGGTGATATTCCAATTCACCGAGCCCACGTGTCCTTTTTCAAGTGATTACCAATCTACTTTCAATACCGACAACCAATGCCCAACGATTTCTCAATCAAATAATTAAATCAACTCAACAAAGCATTATAAAGGCTGAATAACATACTTGGCCATTTACCGATCAACAATTCAACCTCAATCAATTCCAATCAATTTAGGGTAAATCCCTAAAATATCACAATTTATTCAATTCCATACAACGTGGAGCTCAAATAAATAAACGGACTGCACCACGACGATCAGCACGAGATTTCGGTCGTCGGCCATCAAAATCTTAATTTCCGAAAAATAAATAAATAATTAATTAATTTCGAAAATTAATTATTAATTACTAAAAATTTAAATTTAGCGCAAAATAAAGCCCGATTAAATAAACGGACTTCACCACGGTCATCAGCATAATTTTCCGATTCCAGGCCATCTCAGTTGAATTTTCAGAAAATAAATAGTTATTTAATTTAATTTCGAAAATTAATATTTAAATACTAAAAAATCCACTTAGGCCCGAAAAGCCTAATTGGAGCCCACCAAGGGTCGGGAAAAATCCCGAGGCACTTCCAATAATTAGTAGACCACGTCTACTTGCTAATTACGCAATCAATTTATCTAAATCGCATCACAATTTACTAATAATCGCTAATTTATTCTAATCTAACAACCTAAACATAATTAATTAAAACTAAACCAACCTTAAGCATAATTAGCCAACTACCTGGATTAGTGAGATTACTCACCAAATCGCGCGCAAATCGGATCAATCCGACGGCGGCGACGCGAGGAACGAAACTTCCCAAAGCACGGCTCGGGTTCGGGGCCCAGAAACGGCCCAAAACGAGCCCGAAAGTGCTGGAAACCCACTCGGCCGCTTGCTGGATGAGGCTGGCCGAGGCTGCTCCGGCGGCTAGGGCGGCGAGGGAAGGCCGGCGGAGGGCGAGGGGAATGCAGGGGAGGTCCGACGGGGCTGGGCGGTGGCCGGAGGTGGCCGGACGAGGGCAAAACAAGGGCTGGGTCGCGCGGGGGAGGCGCTGCAGCGAGCGACGGACGGCGGGACGGCGGGACGATGGTGAGCGGCGGGCGCACGGGCGCGATGCGGCGGTGCAGCGGCAGGACGGGCAGCTGCTGTCTTCGTGCGCTCGCGGCTTCCGCTCGAGCTTTTGCTTTCTGGTTTTGCTTGCTCGAGCGTGCGGAAGAAGGAAGAAGAAGAAGAATGAGAGAGAGAGAGAGAGAGAGAGAGAGAGAGAGAGAGAGAGAGGGATAGGCATTGACCGGTCAAAAGAAAAAAGAGAGGGAAGGTAGGCGGTGGGGGGAAAATCGCACGAGGGGGAGGGAAGAGGAGAGAGGAGAGAGAAAGAAAAGAGAGAAAAAGAAAGAAAAGAAAAGAGAGGGAGAGAGAGGAAAAAGGAAAAGAAAATACATAATTAATTATTTAATTTTTCCTTTTATCTTTTCCTTTCCCTTTCTATTTTCTTTTGGGCTTCAAATTTTCTTCCGATAATTTCTTTCTTGAAATTTCGGACCCGTCAATAAATTGACGAGCGATGAGATAGGATCCTTAAAATAAGAATTATGACGCGCTTAAAATTCGATTCCCGAAATCGAGTTCAATTTCGTGGTTAAAAATCGATCAGACGTGATTTTAGCTCAATCCAACAAATTAGGTAGCTTTTAGGGATTTTACAACTGATACATCCCTTAACGGCTTCACCCAATAGGTTAGTTAACTCGTGAGTGATCAGCTCAGAGAAAAAGGGCCATAGGCACGTCGACGAAATGCCCATTTCACTTTATCGAAACGGGGTCGAATTTCAGGATGTCACAACTCTTCCCCTCTTATAAAAATTTCGTCCTCGAAATTTAAACCATTACACTTTGTTAAAAAAGGTGGGGGTACAACTGTCTCATTGATTCTTCAGTCTCCCAAGTCGCTCCTTCAATGCCGTGGTATTGCCAGACCACTTTGACCAACGGAATGGTCTTTGTACGCAGAACTTGCTCTTTACGATCGACAATCTGGACCGGGCTTTCAACTTATGACACACGGTCATCCACGTCCAACTCCTCGAAATTGAGCACGTGGGTCGGGTCAGGCTTGTACTTCCTTAACATCGACACGTGAAAGACGTCATGCACTTACGCCAATCTTAGCGGCAACGCAAGACGATACGCTAGGTTTCCGATTCTTTCAAGAATCTCAAACGGACCTACGTACCTCGGACTCAGCTTGCCTTTCTTACCAAAGCGCGAAGTTCCCCTCATTGGTGACACTTTCAGAAAAACGTGATCACCAACTTGGAATTCCAAAGATCTTCGGTGCTTATCTGCATAACTCTTCTGCCTGCTTTGCGCTGTCTTCAATCTGTCTCTGATCACTGCCACGGCATCTACTGATTGCTGAACTAACTCTGGGCCTGTTATCTTCCTTTCTCCGACTTCATCCCAACACACTGGAGTTCTGTATGCTCTACCATACAACGCTTCAAATGGAGCCATCTTGATGCTCTGCTGATAACTGTTGTTGTAGGCGAATTCCACCAGATGAAGCTGATCTTCCCAGCTTCCTTTGAAGTCTATTACACACGCTCTCAGCATGTCTTCAAGAGTCTGAATCGTCCTTTCCGACTGGCCATCCGTCTGAGGATGATATGCCGTACTGTACTGAAGCTTTGTACCTAAAGCACTCTACAAGCTCTTCCAAAAAGCAGCAGTAAACCTTGGGTCTCTATCAGATGTTATCGTAACCGGCACTCCATGCATACGAACCACTTGACGTACATACAGGTCTGCGTGTCTATCCAGACTTAGGTCCTTTCGAACTGCAATGAAGTGAGCCGACTTTGTCAGCCTGTCGACTACTACCCAAATCGAATCATTTCCCTTTTGACTCCTTGGTAGTCCAGTCACAAAGTCCATCGTGATATGCTCCCATTTCCACTCTGGGATCGCGAGAGGTTGCAGAAATCCTCCCGGTTTGCAATGCTGGGCTTTCACTTGCTGACAAGTCAAACACTTGGCCACATGCTTGGCGATGTCCGCCTTCATACCTGACCACCAATAGTGTTGACGCAAATTCTGATACATCTTAGTGCTTCCAGGATGAACGCTGTAATTGCTACGATGTGCTTCAGATAAAATTTCTTCTCTAAGCTCTACATCGTCAGGTACAACCAAACGTTCACGAAGCCTCAGTACCCCATCATCAGAAACTTGAAAATCAGTTTTTCTTTTGTCAGTATCCTCTTGAAGAATTTTCTGTACGTCTGAATCTGTCGGTTGAAGTTGCTTGATTCTGACCTGGACATCCGGCTCAATTCTGAGGGTGGCCATAAAACTTGAGAGGTGGCCTACCTCAAATTTGAAATCCGAATCTCGAGCTCTCTCGATTAAGTTCCACTCCTTAACCAAGATCCGTGCCACTGAAGACTTCCGACTCAATGCATCGGCGACCTTGTTCGCCTTTCTCGGGTGATATAGAATATCACAGTCGTAGTCTTTCAGCAATTCCATCCATCGCCGTTGTCTCATGTTCAACTCCTTCTGAGAGAACAAATACTTGAGACTCTGATGGTCCGTGAAGATCTAAAACTTTTCCCCACACAAGTAGTGCCTCCAAATCTTCAACGCAAATATGATGGCTACGAGTTCTAAGTCATGCGTTGGATAATTCAATTCATGAGGTTTCAACTCGCGGAAGCGTATGCAACAACTCGCCATGTTGCATCAAAGACGCAACCTAATCCCCTAAATGACGCATCACTATAGATCTCGAATCCTCCAGACCGGATGGAATCGTCGACAAAGTGCGGTAGTCGCTTTTCCTTCAGCTCTTGAAAACTACACTCGCACTTGTCTGTCCATATGAACTTCTCATTTTTCTTCGTGAGCTTTGTCAGAGGCGACGCTATCGATGAGAACCCTTCCACAAACCGTTTGTAATAACCCTGCTAACCCCAGAAAACTTCTGATCTCTGTCACTGATGTCGGTCTCGGCCACTTGATCACGGCTTCTATCTTGCTCGGGTCGACGGAGATTCCTTCTCCGGAAATCACATGACCTAAGAACGCAACACGAGTCAGCCAAAACTCGTATTTGCTAAACTTAGCATACAACTGATGAGTTCTTAAGGTCTGAAGCACTAATCTCAGATGATTCTCGTGCTCTTCATTACTTCTCGAATAGACCAAGATATCATCTATGAACACGATTACAAACTGATCTAGCTATTCCTTGAACACTCTGTTCATCAAATCCATAAAGGCAGCCGGAGCATTCGTCAATCCAAACGGCATCACTGTAAACTCGTAATGACCATAGCGGGTACGAAATGCTGACTTAGGAATATCCTCTTTCCGAATCATCAGCTGATGATATCCTATCCTCAAATCGATCTTCGAGAATATTGACGCTCCTTGCAGTTGATCAAACAAGTCATCTATCCTCGGCAATGGATACTTATTCTTGATCGTTACCTGATTGAGCTGCCGATAGTCGATGCACAAACGCAACGGACCATCTTTCTTTTTAACAAACAAAACTGGTGCTCTCCAAGGCGATGCACTAGGACGAATAAATCCCTTATCCAGTAATTCTTGCATCTGCACCTTCAGTTCCTTCAACTCAGATAACGCCATTCGATAAGGTGCCTTTGAGATCGGTTCTGTCCCTGGTGCTAGCTCGATTACAAATTCAATCTCCCTTTCTGGCGGTAACCCTGGCAATTCCTTTGGAAAGACATCTGGAAACTCCTGTACCACTGAAATATCTTCCATTTTCATCTCCTCAACTGTCGTGTCCACGACAGTCGCTAAGTACCCTTGGCAACCCTCGTCTAACAAACGAGCTGCTTCCGGCGACGAGATTAAGGAAATCGAAGGTCCTCCTCGATTCCCGACAAACTCGAAGCTCTTACCCCCTAATGTGTCAAACTGAATCGCCTTGCAATAGCAGTCCATTTTAGCTCGTTGATTGGTGAGCCAGTCCATGCCAATTATCAAATCAAAATCATACATGGCTAGGACTAACAAGTCAATTTTCCCCACTCGCTCACCAATCTCTAACTTGCACCCCGAACATTCCAAAGCAGCAATTACTTTATCTTTCAAAGGTGTAGATATGCAAATTGCCGATTCCAACAATACAGGATTCAATCCTAGCATCCTAACATATTGCTCGGCAATGAAGGAATGGCTTGCTCCCGAATCAAACAAAGCATAAGCAGGTTAGTCGTTGAGCGAGACCATACCTGTAATCACGCCAGGCGTAGCTTCTGCCTGACCTTGGGTAATCACGTACACAGTGCCTTGAGCTGGAGGTCTCTGCGGTTCTCCTTGCAGTGCATTCTGAGGGGCATACCCTCCTATCTGTCTCATCGGTGGCGGCGGCGGCAACTGAGGTTGTCCTCTTTGCTTCTTAGGACAAAATCTGGCCATGTGGCCCTGTTGGCCACATTCAAAACATGCACCCGTCCTAACTGGGCACGGTGCTGTCCCATGTCTTCTTCCACACAAGCGACATGCATCATTCCTAATAGGTCCTGACCTATTAAATCCACTCTTCTTGCTGGGCGGGCTTTGGAACCTATTTCCAAACATCGGCCTCTTTCCTTGGCGGATGTTGTCTCTATGAGAGCTAAACGTCAATCCAGATGAGGTAGCTTTATCGTTCTGATCTTTCTCAATCTTTTGAGCTCTCCGATATATGTCATTATAAGTCTTCAGATCCAGAAGGACTAAGACACTTCTCAAATCTTGCCTTAATCCATCTCTGAATCTCCTTGCTCGATTCACAGGGTTCTCGATTAACTCAGGGGCATATCGCGAAAGTTCAGCGAACTTCGCCTCATACTCATCAACAGATAGGGAACCCTGGCGAAGACGTTGAAATTCAGCCATCTTCACCTCTCTGGCAGTCTCAGAGAAAAACTTATCATTGAAAGCTTCGCGGAAAGTGTTCCAGTCTTGAATAGCACCTTCCGGAAAGATCATTTCTTGAGTTGTCATCCACCAAGTGTCAGCAACTCCCTCCAGCTGGTAAGTTGCTAACATTACCTTCTCAGCCTCGTTGCACATTAGCAGTGCAAACGCTTTCTCGAGCTTCTGAATCCATGAAGAAGCAGCTTCGGGGTCCCCAGACCCGGTAAAAACTAGCGGATTTAACTTTAGGAAATGCTCCACCAACTTATGGATTGGTCTTGCAGCGACCACTATCTTCGGCGGATTTTCAACATTCATGGCGGCTGGAGCAACGGCAGGTGCGACTGCAGGCGCGGCAGTAGGTGCGATTGCAGGGGCAACTCCGGTGGCGGCGGCAGTTACAGCGGCCTGAGCAGTGGCTTTAACAGCAGTGGCTTGCTGATCCATTCTATTACCCATCACTTCTAAAACACGCAAGATCCCATCCACCCTAGGATCATTACGGGCTGCTACCCCGACATCTACGACAGGTGGATTCACTCCACTCGCGTTAGCCTGTGCTGGCGCTCGACAACGTCCGCCTCGGGTTCCGACACGAGTTGGAGCTCTACCCCGAATAACGGCCCTATTAGTCCTCTTTGCAGGAGTTCTCGGCTCCTGATCGCTCATGGTGTAGCTTTACTCAACTAATACCTGTTTCCAATTCAACACCGAATTAGAAACAGAGAGATCCAAACAACAAACAATTTTAGCACTCAGCTAACACAGACATGCACCAGCATGAATTTAAAGGCCATCCTACTAACTATCCCATGGTCATCGCTCCTTATCACTCCAATCTTCAACTTCGCTCTGATACCACTTAAACTGAATGTCACGCCCCGATCCTCGAGCACGCACACATCCTTCTCCTTTGGTCGATTTTATAATGCGATATCCCAGGACAATGTATCGCCAACCCTTTCAATTTTAAGCATATGCGGAAGCAGTTAAAATCCCCAGACAATAAAACGATGGGATAGAAAAGCATGGCTATATTTTTCATATTGAAATTTATAACCAAACTTTTATATGAAACACAAATCACTTCATAACTATTCACATCAAAATGGAGATCTCAAAAGAAGACAGAAACTTAGACGAACTGGGCCGTACTCAAGACCCCTCTCAGCATGTCTTCTTCTTCCAAAAATCTTTCTCCTTAAGATTCACCTTCGAGTTCTCCTTCTCGGATTCCTCCTCCTCAGCTCTTCAGCGGGGTCCTGAAATGGTTTTCCCAAATTGGGATGAGACTACGTCTCAGCGAGTTCTACCCCACTAAGCCCGATTAGTAAACCATTATACTAAAGGCTGCCTAAACACGCACAGGCGTAGGGACTTACCTTGGCCTCAGATCCCACCTGCAAGTCAGTACAATTCACAATAAACACCCATTCACTTCAAACAAATCGAACCAGTCGATTACATGTCATACAATTCAATCCCCACTGTGGGATATTTAAAAGCTAGGCCACGTGCATTATTCAGGACGACCTTCCAAGTCTCCGAGTCACGTGCCTCAAACCTCAGACCCACGTGCATTCTCTAAGGCGACCTCTTCGCCAAGGTGGTACATCAAGCCACCGAGCCACGTGTCCTTTTTACGATGCCCGGGCCCACGTGCATTCTCTAAGGTACTCGCTTACCAAAGTTACGCATCAGATCACCGAGCCACGTGCCCTTTTAGATGCCATTCCGAATACTGGACCCACGTGCATTCTCTAAGGTACTCGCTTACCAAAGTGACGCATCAGATCACCGAGCCACGTGTCCTTTTAGATGCCTGGGCCCACGTACATTCTCTTAGGTGCTATCTCACCAAAGTGATGCATCAATTCACCGAGCCCACGTGCCCTTTTAGATGCCCAACTATGTCACCGAGCCACGTGCATTCTCCAGGATGACATACCGAGTCTCCGAGCCACGTGCATTCTCTCAGGCGACCTTTTCGCCAAGGTGACATATTCAACCACTGAACTCACGTGCATTCTCCAGGTGATATTCCAATTCACCAAGCCCACGTGTCCTCTTTCAAGTGATTACCAATCTACTTTCAATACCGACAACCAATGCCCAACGATTTCTCAATCAAATAATTAAATCAACTCAACAAAGCATTATAAAGGCTGAATAACATACTTGGCCATTTACCGATCAACTATTCAATCTCAATCAATTCCAATCAATTTAGGGTAAATCCCTAAAATATCACAATTTATTCAATTCCATACAACGTGGAGCTCAAATAAATAAACGGACTGCGCCACGACGATCAGCACGAGATTTCGGTCGTCGGCCATCAAAATCTTAATTTCCGAAAAATAAATAAATAATTAATTAATTTCGAAAATTAATTATTAATTACTAAAAATTTAATTTAGCGCAAAATAAAGCCCGATTAAATAAACGGACTTCACCACGGTCATCAGCATAATTTTCCGGTTCCGGGCCATCTCTGTTGAATTTTTGGAAAATAAATAATTATTTAATTTAATTCCGAAAATTAATATTTAAATACTAAAAAATCCACTTAGGCCCGAAAGCCTAATTGGAGCCCACCAAGGGTCGGGAAAAATCCCGAGGCACTTCCAATAATTAGTAGACCACGTCTACTTGCTAATTACGCAATCAATTTATCTAAATCGCATCACAATTTACTAATAATCGCTAATTTATTCTAATCTAACAACCTAAACATAATTAATTAAAACTAAACCAACCTTAAGCATAATTAGCCAACTAATCCTGGATTAGTGAGATTACTCACCAAATCGCGCGCAAATCGGATCAATCCGACGGCGGCAACGCGAGGAACGAAACTTCCCAAAGCACGGCTCAGGTTCGGGGCTCGGAAATGGCCCAAAACGAGCCCGAAAGTGCTGGAAACCCACTCGGCCGCTTGCTGGACGAGGCTGGCCGAGGCTGCTTCGGCGGCTAGGGCGGCGAGGGAAGGCCGGCGGAGGGCGAGGGGAACGCGGGGGAGGTCCGACGGGGCTGGGCGGTGGCCGGAGGTGGCCGGACGAGGGCAAAACAAGGGCTGGGTCGCGCGGGGGAGGCGCTGCAGCGAGCGACGGACGGCGGGACGGCAGGACGACGACGAGTGGCGGGCGCACGGGCGTGGTGCGGCGGTGCAGCGGCAGGACGGGCGGCTGCTGTCTTTGTGCGCTCGCGGCTTCCGCTCGAGCTTTTGCTTTCTGGTTTTGCTTGCTCGAGCGTGCGGAAGAAGGAAGAAGAAGAAGAATGAGAGAGAGAGAGAGAGAGAGAGAGAGAGAGAGAGAGAGAGAGAGAGAGAGAGAGAAGGGATAGGCATTGACCAGTCAAAAGAAAAAAGAGAGGGAAGGTAGGCGGTGGGGGGAAAAATCGCACGAGGGGGAGGGGAGAGGAGAGAGGAGAGAGAAAGAAAAGAGAGAAAAAGAAAGAAAAGAAAAGAGAGGGAGAGAGAGGAAAAAGGAAAAGAAAATACATAATTAATTATTTAAATTTTCCTTTTATCTTTTCCTTTCCCTTTCTATTTTCTTTTGGGCTTCAAATTTTCTTCCGATAATTTCTTTCTTGAAATTTCGGACCCGTCAATAAATTGACGAGCGATGAGACAGATCCTAAAAATAAGAATTATGACGCGCTTAAAATTCGATTCCGAAATCGAGTTCAATTTCGTGGTTAAAAATCGATCGACGTGATTTTAGCTCAATCCAACAAATTAGGTAGCTTTTAGGGATTTTACAACCGATACATCCCTTAACGGCTTCACCTAATAGGTTAGCTTAACTCGTGAGTAATCGCTTTCGAGAGAAAAAGGGCCATAGGCACGTCGACGAAACGCCTATTTCACTTTATCAAAACGGCGAATTTCGGGATGTCACGCTTAGATTGTGACTGGAAAATTCATAACCTTCTTTTCAACATCCCACTGGTTTATATGGTATATAAAACCATTTTCTGTTTAAAACCCGACACCCAGGATTTTCTAAATAAATATTGAAATTCACAAATTTTGGAATAAATGACCAAATTTCCAATCAAGACTCAATTTTCACAATTTAACACTCAATTGCAAAAATTAACCACATCATCAAGTAATCAAGACAAAATTCCGGTATCTAAGTTATCCTAGCCTAATTTCCAGGAAAGTATTTAATAATTAAACTAATTGCACTTAAATAAATCTAAACACCCCTTAAACATCATTAGCCTACTAAGAAGAGTTTAGTGCATAAACTCACCGGGTTAGCAAATAAACCAGTTCACGGCGACAACGACGCGATGGCGAGAGGTTCGGAAGCTCGCGGTTTCGCGGATGCAACTGAGGTAGTGGGATGGCTGGATCGGCGCGACGGGGACGGCAGCTGCGTGTACACGACGAAGGGAGCGGTCCCTTTCTTTCCCTCTCACTCTCGCACGTTTCCTCTCTCTCGGTTTCTCTCTCTCACTGCTCTCTCTCTCTCTCGTTCCCTCTTTCGTTCGCTCGTTCTCTCTCTTTCTTTCTCTGCCCCTTCTTCCGTTCATCTCTGAAGCTTACTTGTTGACTTCCCTAGTCAACAAAAGGGAATTCGGTGGCAACAGGAGAAGCGGCAACGTAGAGGAGTCCCATGCGAGGAGACACCTTGCAATTTTTCATGCAAGGCGTGTCAACGTGCCAGCGTTGGTCGGTCACCGCAAATGGAGAAGAGACGTGGCCTTCGCTGGCCATAGAAGGAGAGGAGCGTGCGCACGTTGACAGCTGGTGACCGCCAGCTTCTCTCGTGCATGCAAGATGCAAAGGCGTGGGCTTGTTTAGTTGACTCTTGAGTCAACTAAATGGAAATCACGCTGGCAGCAATTGAAGAGGACAACAACGGCGTGCACGTTGCAGCTGTTGAGATGGTCAAAGTCTCCCTTCTTGCATGCATGGCTATGGACGTAGCCCTTTGGTCGACATCTTGAGATTCGTTGACCATCGAAGGGGTCGAGGGCGTGGGCTGCATGGTCATTCGATGAGGAAGAATGCGTGCATGGAGCTGTGAACGTGGGCCTTCGGTTGCTTCAATTCTTGCATGGAGAAGATGCTGCGGATGTACGCATGGCCGTTGCATGCTACGGGCCTTCAGCTCGGTCGATGTGCGAGGCCGCTCGGGGTTAACATGTCTTCATAGCCAACCGTTATAAGCGAGAAATTTAGACGAGGAGCTATCACGAGAATGTGACGAAACATGACATTTTGTTACTGTGAGTGTGGTGATGAAGCGGGGTTGTAATTGGTGTCAATGACATAGTCCGACGACAAATTCGTTGACCCGTCTCGGACAGTTACATATTCGAGGTCCGGCGAAATCCGGATGTTACACGCCCACTTGGCCAAGCCGCCGACTTGCTGCAACCAGAGGCGTAGCAGCAGGAAGTGCTTCATCTATGCCCTCGCCCCGATCGTCATCCTCCGCACCGCTTTCCTCAGGTTCGCCCTCACTGTCTGCGTCAAGAGCCCCGAGCTCAGGCTTCGCCGCGTCAACGTCAAGTCCCTTGACTACTCCACCGCAGCCTCATTCTCAACTCCCTCGATTGCGTCGCCGGTTGGGGAGGCTGTCCTCCGGAACACCAACTTTGGGGGGTTCAAGTTCTCGAATGGCATGGCTGTGAACGTGATCCACGGAGGGGCAGTGCTAGGCAGGGGGGAAGATCGAAGGAGGGAGAGCGGGACCGAGGGACAAGGCGAGAGTGACGGTGAAGATGGAGGTGAGGTCGAGGGAGCTTACGGCAGACGTTGACGAGAGCAGGAGCCTGGCCAGTGACGTTGCTCAAATATAGCACGAGCACAAGTGCCGGAGAGAGCGAAGATGAGGAACCTAAAATTTTTAATTTACGGAAGGAAGGGAGAGGAGAGGCGCGAAGAAAGGAGAAGGTCTGCAGAGGTAAAGACAAGTTGTAAAAAAAACCCTGGAAATTTTTCAAAATGGCGCCTCATTTTCTACTGATTGTAGGCCCCACGAGAACAAAGACAAGTCGTCTTCCTACCACTTTCATTTTTGCTAGGCTAGAGCACAAAGGGTACCCAATGTTTTGTCGGACTTGCCGGGATGAAGAAAAGTCTAGAGAGAGAGAGAGAGAGGCGGCGATTGATACAACAAAAGCACCGAATCATTGTGTCACGACAAAAGCATCAAATCTGCAAACCCCTCTCAAGCTCGCAGAGTCAGACGTTGGTCGACCAGGCTCCTCAGCTCCTGCAGGTTTGGTACTGACCCAACGCTGCAAGGCCATTGTGAACAAACTGACATGTCGTCAGTTCAATCTCGAATTGATCGGAAAGAAGACCGCATTACCGAGGTGTAGGAATGGAATATAAAAAATGATAATGATATAAATGATCTTTGAATTCTAGTTTAATTTGCAGTATAGTCATTGGATATATACTTTGTTCACCGTGGCATCTAAACTATAGTCTAGTTGTGCGCAATGCAGTCCATGAACTTTTAAATTATTTAATATGGTTAGTGGATTTTTTATACATATTCAACTTGGTTCTTAAACAATATAAATATATTCAATATTATTATTATATTAATTCGAGTTAGGGACAATATTAAATATTTTTATATAATTTATGGACTAAATTGAAAATGTACTACAAGTCCAGAAATCACATTGAACGAATTAAAAATTCAAAGACTACATTGTGTAAGTAGACTGCAATTTAGGGATCTCATTGAACAAAGTAAAAAGTCATTGATCACATTACATATTTGATCAAAATTCAGATATCATTTGTGTCATCTTTCCATACAAGAAAGCTCGAAAGTGGATGGATGCCTCCTAAATGAGTCAGGCCTCCTGAATGAGTTAGGCCTAAAGAGACTAAAAATGGATCACCAAGATTCTTAAATGGGCTTCAAGGAAACTCTCCTAAAGGCCCAAATCGTTAGTGCTTGGGCCTCTTCATTGCAAGATCTCAATCCTACGGTGAATATATCCAAAATTGGGCCTAAAAAATAAAGATAGGGTGCCTTGGCCACCAAAAAAGCAGTAGGACGCCCCATGCGATCTGGTGTGGTTATTCCGGACTCGGAGAAGAGTCCCGGCAGCAACATTCTGGAACAAACGAGCGGCGTAATAGATACAGGAGTCCATCATGCAAGTGGCCGAAGAGAAACATCTTTCGAGCACGATGTCGACGTTTGTTTTCTTCTCCAAAATCCGCGTGGTTTTCATTTTACGGGGCAATGTGAATGCAGAGACTTGGAAGAGAGAACGTTGCGAAGGGTTTAAACTAAAGCAAGAGCTATAAACACAGGGATTACCTGACTGTCTCACAAATCACAAGTTTCACTCCTTGTGCCTGCATGTTATTCTTTGTAATCGAGAGCTTTTCACATGATTCTTTTAGTGGGGTGAATAATTATGTGCATCTTCTTCAATTTGAATTACAAAAATCAATCTCAAAGTGTTATTTTCATTAAATTATAAGGCATGCACCAATATGGTTACATTTAATTTTAAGGATCATACTGTCAAAACTGCTGACTTGATATACTTACAGCACATTCATCCCAAACTAATTTTCATATCCTAATAATTATTAACTTGTATACTTATATATATTTACTTCAAATTAATTTTTGTATTACAAAAAATCATAAATTTAAACATTTCTAATGGCCATCATTGCTTTCATTGAGAAAGATGGTGATTTTGCTTTGAACAATACAATCAACAGGAACAATGACAGCTACATGGTTCTCTTGGAGCTTATCATCACGTTCTTCCTGTTCAAATCCCTAACCAGCGTGACCTCCAAAATGACCTTATCGTCCCTTGAAGGGATGGTACAAACTCGACCCTTAACTCGGCCTCGGACTCAGTCAACTCGGGCAAATACCCGTGATGTCTCACCACCTGCCACAAGTTGAAGAGCCAAAATCATCCTCAATCATTTCAGCCGTAGATCTGCGTAAATAGGCGTTAGGTGGCCAATTTTAATGCTCATTTACATGTGCTATAAATTTCTTCAGCCGTACATCCGGGTAGATAGGCGTTGGGTGGCCAATTTTAATGCTCATTTACATGTGCTTCCCCATTGCTCTTACAATCTGAAAGGGACGCCCTGCCAACTCACCTCCACTTTCTTCTTTTCTTTTGGCTGATGTCAAATAAGAGGAGCCCTATAACGTTTCTCCTCTAGGAATTAAAACACTCTCGTCCTTTCTTGGAAAGCATAATCAATCCATCCGCACATAATATTACATTAGACCGGGTAGTCGCAAATAAATATGAACATGTCATAACAATCAATCCCACGTCACACCACCGTGGTCCCTACAGACCGACAAGCTGATGAGCCACCCACAAACGATTAATTTATCACAAATGCATATAGATTGATTGATCTCAAATGAATAGACCCTAATATTAGTGTAAAAGAATGCACACCCCCATCTCTCTAATCTTATCTTTAAGGGAGGGTTAAATCATAAATAAAAAAGATAAAGCATAAGAAAAATAACATTAATCACGTACCCACCCCACTCTGTAACATCTAGTTTCTATAAACCATAGGGGATGTCGTCAAAGATTGAGCTCCGTGGAATTCACCAGGTTTCGGCTCGGCTCTCAGCGCTCTGCGATTGTGCCGTGGCAGTGAGAATACTTGATCCGACACTGCCGTCGCACACACGGTGCGCGGTTGCGCTGCCTACTTGCCGTCCCTTCTGATTTCCCTAGCTTCTCGAACCCCAATTTCCTGTTCACAGTCTCTCGCGCACACAGCCCATTTTCAGGCGGTCTCAATTCTGTTCGCACATTTGTTTTGTGCGGGGACACCCCGCATTGGCTGTACCTCGCTGGCCAAATCATTCAGCAAAACACAAAAAATGCACTTGTTCCTTACCATTTTCTATGGTTCATAGTGGACTGATGACTAATATAATTAGGCCCTTGTCCTTCTGAGTCCTTTTATAGCATAAGCATTGTTGAGCACAACAGAGTTGTCGAACGAGAGGCAACCATCCCACCGACACCATCTAATAGGACAGCCAGTCATCATGTTGACGATTACCTCACCGGGTCACATTTCAATGCTTTGTAAAAGATGGTATCATGAAAACCGACGAATGTGAGTGCTAACTTAAAAATCGGGACAATAATGATACAAATTCAATCCTAGACCTTTTAATTATATCAATTTAATCCTAAACATTTCTATATTTTGTCAATTGAGCCCACATGACTAATTTTGATCCAAAATTGCTTATGTGAATGATGGCATCTTATTTTAATAATTATTAAGTTTTTTTATTTTTTTATTTTGGTTTTTTTTTCCTTTTCTTCTCTTTACTTTTTTTTTTTTTTTTTGACTGAGGGCTAGCAAGGGTCATAGCAAGGGCGTCGCAACCTTCGTTCAAAATTGACAAGGGCCGCAACACCCTTGCTTAGTGCTAACAAGGGATGCCGACGATACTAGCCACAAGTTTAAATAATTAAAAACATTTCAAGAAACACACTTAAATTCAAAAAAGGCTATTCATCTTAAATGCGATTTATTGGCCAGGAAGGGAGCCAAAGCTAAATGCTCAATTTCTAGCCTAGACTTGTGCACACGCAACAAGTGTGTGTGTGTGTGAAAGGGAGAGAGAGAGAGAGAGAGAGAGAGGTGCAGAGAAATTTAAATTGCCAACTATTTCAGTTAGTGTCCACACAACTATTGCTTTTACACAAGGCCATTGTATTCTTTCCTTAGAAAGAATCTAAGAGTCAGAAGAAAATAAACCACGACATAGCATCAATATTCTTGCTCCTAAAACGAATACAATAAAGTAAGATCGTGCATGGATAAAAGAAGGATACGAATATGGTACTATGGATGTCAAAATCAGGATGCCCAAGCCGACCACCTCTTCCAAATCCCCGAGTGAAGAATTCTCCTCGAGTAGTAACAGCAACACTCTGAAACTTTGCTGCAGACACCTGCTTAATAAAGGAACCGTGCAGTGAATCAACTTTTGCATGGTAACTTTTGTATGCAAGCATTTCCAGTTCCTAGCTGATAATTAGCACCACTACCCCAGCTAAACGCCTCCGTGGCTACTGCAATAAGCAATAATTTCGACATACCATCAAGAGGACTCAATTAATGGTAACAACTATTAACTACAGGATTGAAATATATACAAGCATCATATCCATTCCCAATAACCTGCTTTACAGGCCCTGAGAGTAAGTCAATGGGCGTCCGAGACTTAAGAGTCCTCCAACGCATCTCCTGTGATGAACCAACCTCGCTCTTCAAGAACTCGAAGTTTATACGCAAATTCATCATTCCGAGTTCTCAACCGTCGTCTGCAACTCGTGAGAAGGAAATCGGTGTAATCAAGGGGGAAGAGGACGTGAAAATTCACCTCTAATTTCGCGGAGAACGCATCAGAACAGAAGGTCAAACTCCGAAGAGCGAAGCAGAAGTGGGCGGGGACAGCGCAAGCGGGGTTTCGGGAGGCGATGGTGGCTTCAGGAGGCGACAGTGGGGCTTTGGGAGGCGGCGGCGGAGGCGGAGTTGGCGTCGGTGGGTCTGCTGCAAACGTGGGGCCGGATCGACAGAGAGACAAAGGAGAGAGAGGGTCTGCAGCAATTTTTGAATAATTTCCGTGTGGGCCGATGACGTGTCAACAGATGAATGGTTTGCTGCACTATTTCGCTCATCTAATATTTTCTGGGTTTGACTGACAGATGAAGCAAAGTCTAGAGAGAGGGGCAATAATTGATACAATAAAAGCACCCACAGCCATTATTGACTCACGGCGAAAGCATCAGATCTGGAAACTCCTCTCAAAAACTCCTCAGCCCTAGCTTGTTGCTCTCTGAAATGGCGGAAGCGGTTCTCTTCAGCCTTGCCACTGACATCCTAAAAAGCCTCGCCACCGAAATGGTGAAACCTGGAGGCTCCTTTGCTTCTCAAAAGATCCAGTTGCTCTGCTGTGCCAAGGACGAGCTCCAAAGCCTTGAGGACACCGTCCAGACCATCCGAGCTGTGCTTTTGGATGCCGAGAAGCAGCAATGGCACCGCAACCATGTCAAACTTTGGCTCAAGAGTCTCAAGGACGTGCTGTACGATGTACAAGATTTGCTTGACAATGTCGCAGCTGAAGATCTGAGGCAGAAGGTCACTCCCGGCAGCAAGATATCGAAAGAGGTGCGCTTTTTATTCTCTAAATTAAATCAGCTTGCACACGGCCTCAAAGTGGGTAATGAGATTCAGGTACTTAGGAAGAAACTGGTTCGAATTGAAAAAATTAGGAATTTCACATTAGAGGAGCATGACAGTGAGGCAACTCTTCCTATTGAGAGGAGAACTCCCACTTTTGAGCGCGAGGAAAATATAATTGGTAGAGAAAATGATAAGGAGTATATCATCGAACTTTTGCTTGATTCCTCCTCCGGAGAGACTGTCTCGGTTGTTTCCATCATCAGTATAGGAGGAATGGGAAAAACCACGCTTGCTCATATGGTATACAAGGATAAAAAGGTGAAAGAATGTTTCGAGATTAAGATGTGGGTGTGCCATGGGGATCCTAAAATCTTTGATGTGGATTTGATCATAAAAAAAATACTGAAATCTGCCAAAGATGATCCTGAGGTGAAGATAAATCTGGAAGGCATTGAGAGTAAAAATGAGGAAGAGTTGCAGAGGCTCCTTGGTAAGGTATTAGAAGGAAAGAAGTACTTGCTTGTTTTGGATGACTTGTGGAATGAGGATCACATGAGGTGGTTGAGACTCCGACCTTTGCTAATGGGCGGTTCAAGGGGGAGTAGGATACTCATAACCACGCGCTCTTCGTCGGTCGTGGAGGCTACAGATGCAAAATCAGTTAAATTTAATCTACGTGGCTTATCTGCAGAAAAGTCATGGGAATTATTCGAGAAAATGGCTTTTAAAGATGGGGAAACATCATCTGACTCGGTATTGGAGGAGATAGGTCGAGATATAGTTAAAAAATGCATTGGTGTTCCCCTTGCCATCAAAACAATAGGTAGCCTTCTATACGCTGAAAAGAAAAATGAGTGGCTCAATTTCAAAGAGCGTGAACTTTCAAATATAGATGACTCAGAAAATGGAATTATGAAAGTCCTCAAGCTCAGCTACGACCATCTTCCGTCGCATTTAAAACATTGTTTTGCATATCTTGCGTTGTTTCCAAAAGATTATGTTTTTGATAAACAAACAATAATACAACTCTGGATGGCACAAGGCTTTATTGAGTCATTGGAGGGGAGCAACCTAGAAGAGACTGGGGATAATTATGTCTCGAATCTACTGTGTAGTTCCTTCCTTGAAGTTGAAGAGATCGATGATGACTTTGGTGAGGTGAACACGTTCAAAATGACCGAACTCATGCACAATCTTGCCTTGAAAGTTGCAGGAGATGAGTGCAAGATGATTGATCTCAATGAAGGCGGCATCATTAGAGGAATTCATCATGCATCATTTGCTTCACAATTGTCTTCGCTACAAAAAGTGACCTTGCTACTTGAAGCGACCAATTTAAGAACGTTTCTTTCTCTGAAGAAGTGGAGCATATCAGAACCGAACTATTTTTCAAATGAGCATCATGAGATTATCTCCAAGTTTAGGCATTGTCGAGCATTGTGTTTGGGTTGTGAAGATTTTTGGATCCCTCCTTCCTTGGGGAGTCAATTGAAGCACTTACGGTTTCTTGATATTTCTAGAAACCCATCTATCCAGAATTTGCCAGATTCAATCACGGATTTGGTGAACCTACAGACTCTTAAGCTCTCTAATTGTCAGAATCTTACAATGCTTCCAAGAGATTTGAAGAAATTAGTCAACCTTAGACACCTCTTGATTGATGGGTGTGGATCGCTGAGCCACATGCCATGCGGGTTGAGCCACTTGTATAAGCTTCAGACTTTAAACCTATACGTCGTCCAAAAGATGGACCATAAAGTACTCGGTGGCGTGGGGAGCTTACATGAACTGGGTGCTATAAACAGATTGGTCGGATCCATTGTTCTTCGAAACTTGCAGTTCCTTCAACCGGTATTGAACAAGGGTCACTTGCAGGAAAAGGAACGTCTCCGTTGCTTAGAATTATCATGGTCAACGGGGCAGCAAGATGGCAAAAGCGACAGTGACGAATTGATCTTATGGGAGAACCTTAGACCGCACCAAAATCTAACCAGTTTGACCATAAACTCATGTATGAATAGGAGTTCACCAAGCTGGCTTTCCTCCATGGCGAATCTTATTGAGCTCACAGTTGATTCATGTAGAGAATGGAAGTACTTGCCGTCCCTACGTGAACTCCCTTCCCTAAGGAGATTGACTCTCCATGACTTGGATGCGTTGGAATTCATTGAAGAGATAAGTGATCTGGAGCAATTTAATACTGCACCCCCTACCTCCTGTCTCTAGAGCAATTGGATCTCTTACGGTGTCGGAACCTGAAAGGATGGTGGGGAAGAAGGCAACCGATGGAACCAGATCAGGATCATCGGCGGTACAATTCATATTCATCATTCCCGGAACTTTTGCCCATGGATATATCAAATTGTCCCCACTTGAATTCAATGCCACTTTTTCCTCGAATAGAAACCTTGATGTTAGCCAGGGTTAGCATAAAGTGGTTGCAACAAGGGATGGCGGTATCCACATTCATGCCCCTCTCTAAATTAGAGCGGCTATCGTTTGACGCAGTGGATTTGGAGCCCTCGATGCTTGAGACTCTACTTCCATTCCTCAGAAATCTTGAGACCTTGACCTTCGCCTTTTGTAACAAATTAAGGAGTCTCTCTCACGGCATGCGGTCCTTGTCCTCGCTGCAATGCCTCAACATTCACTTTTGTAGAGAACTTGATGTGTCGAGCCACGACGATGAGCATGGAACCCAATGGTGTTCCCTCGCGAAACTCCGTCATCTTATGCTTGCCAATCTTCCAAAGCTAGTGGCATTACCTGAGGGGATTCAACATATCACCACTCTAGAATCTCTTAATGTTAGTTGGTGTAAGAATCTAATGAGTTTGCCAGAATGGATTGGCAATTTCTCTTCTCTCCAAAAGCTTGACGTTGCTTACTGCTCAAAGTTAAAGTGTTTGCCCGATGGGATAAGTCGCCTCACCTCCTTGAAGACATTGAGAATCATTGAGTGTCCCGTTTTGCAAGAGAGGTGCCAAAGAGAGAGCGGTGCAGATTGGGAAAATATTGCACACCTTCCATGCTCACGGGAAGGGATTATTGCGCACGATTGAAAACCAAGCAATCCCCAGGCATCCAGTCTAGTGGCAGGGGAATACCAATAAAACAAAACAAGAAATGGACGTCATCGGGTGACATTTGCAATCCAAGTCCATGGAGATTTTCATTTTCATTTTCGTTTTTTCTTTGGTGGTAGAGCTTCGTGATTGATCTTTACTTTTGTCAAGTGATAAGTGAAATTATACTGAATGTCAAGTCTTTTGACATAGCAGGTGAGACGGCGAGTGAGACCTTTTCGCAGTCTTATAAAGCAATAAACATTAGCAACAGCCATGTCGGTATACAGTATGTAAAGCATAAATAAAAAAAAAAGGTGGTTAGAACATAAAGAAACGAGCTTCTGTACAAAGGTTTGAAATAAGTAACGAAGAATCAAAATTATTAAATTGATGCATAGAGGTCCCAAAAGTGTAACTTTTGGTTTGGCCAGTTGATATTAAGCAGAAGGAAGGTGGTTAAAATAGAGAAAATATGAGCTCTTAATGTCCTACTTCGATACAAGTAAATAAAAATTGAGATGATGTTAGGGGTATAGAGGTTTGAAAGCTCTTAATGCTGTTTAGCTGAGATTAAATCCTCTCTTTTTTCTTTTTTTGTGGATTGATACAAAGAATTTCATGAAATGAAATGGTATTGGTTCCTTCATTTTTTTTTTTCCGAGATGATGAGAAATGGGCCAAAGCAGTAAAAACAAGTGGGCCAAATGCTGTTCATGCAAGGAAACTTGATCCTAATCGCCAAAACTGTCATTGCTTCTCACCGGGAAAGATAGGTTTGATTTGAACGATATAATCGCCAGAACGATATAATTGCACTTTAAGAGCCCATCATCACGTTCCTTCTGTTCAAAACCATAACCACCTTGAGCTCCAAAATGACCTCATCGTCGCTTGAAGGGACGGTACGGACATGACCTTTCGGACTTGTCGACTCGGGCAAAAGATCATTTGTGATGCATTCTCTGCCTACGCATGATGTCCCACTCACCACAAGTTTGAGAACCAAGACGAGAGGAAGAGGAGGCTTGAGGCCAAGTACAAGCCCAAGAGTCATCTAGGGGTGGTGAGGTCAATGTTGACCGGGAATTGAAACTGAAGAAGGGAATATTAGAGAGCGTAGTGAGGAAACCTCACCCTCCTGCGCAATTCCAGAGATCAAGATTCAATTCTTTAAAACTCGAACCGCTCCCTACTAAATAAATATTTCAGATTAAGGAAGAGCCCTGAATGATATGATTTTTGCGTGAGATTTGCGGTCAAATTTGGCTATCTTGGACGTATGTGTTCTGACTAATGCAGTCAAATTTGGCTATCTTGCTGAATTTCTATGCAGCAAGGTATCCTGTTGATTTCATTTGGCGAGAAAACTTTAGACTCATGGACCAAATACTTCTGATATAGTCAAATGATAAATGCCCACACATGGGAGAAGAGCTAAACAAGTTTAGCAACGAGTCTTATTAATAAACGAATGTATTTTTGAAGGCTACCAAGTAAATTACATTTCAAAAAGTAAGAAGTTAATTAAAATGCCGAGCAGATTTTCCCTCCTTCCTCTTAAGGTTGCGACATTTTATAAAAGCTTGTGACCAACGTAGTGCATAATGCTCCATATCAATCTCTTAATTTTTTTTAATGTTTTGGGGTGTTGCGGCCCTCCCAACAGACAATCGGAAAAATGACAGGTTTAGAAGTAATGTCAATTTGAGGATCAACGATCCTCAATGGATATAGGTTCTTCCAAATTCTTCCCTCAAGTGAAGTTTGGATTTACATTTTAATTCAATTAACCTTATGAAAATTCTACATGATGAGTCACCACTAACTTACTAAGGTAGGCTAGGAGCGAAGTAAGATATGGGAAAAAAAAATCTCACTTTCTACGCACCCTTAGGGATGAGGATTTAATTACACTAGTTATCTAATTAATGCCCTTTTTGATACACTAACTTGATTAGTTTGTTTGCCTAAATGATTCAAGCAATCTTTGACCATTTAATTATCCTATGTCACTAGATGATATCCATATGCACGATTGCGCAATTAAAGAAAAGTAAGCAATCACAACAAACGCAATGAAAGTAAAGTGTAAGATGGTAAACTCAAAAAAGCACCAAATATAAACTACACATTGCCTTGTTATGAAGCCCTATGATAGCAACCCCTATGAGCTAAGTTGTAATTGAGTTCATTTTCTTGCCTAAAAGATCAACCTATCGAAAACTAAACTATATCAAAGGCATTTGCTAAAAAAGTTTAACTATATATGCTAACTAAAATGAAACTAAACTAAACCTAGCGCTAAAACTAATAAGCTAATCAATGTCTACGCCTAACCTATTTTCTAATTTTTTTTTTCGATTTTTTCCGAAGTTTTATTAATTTATTTTAAAAATTTTAATTCCGAAAGTGGGGACCGGGCTAGGCCCTTGGACCCAATCCCAATATGGGCTGTTGCGAATACTTTGGCGTTTGGGCCATGGACACAAATTGGGCTCTTGTATCAAACCCATCTTCAAAGCAATTCAAGCCCAATTTAAAAGCAAATTAAGCCCAACGCATCAGTAACCCAATGCTTCTATCAAAGCAGATAAACCCCAATCATATTCTAACTAGAATAAATCCGCGATCTATCGAGCCAATTCCCAAAAATCATCAATCCCATTATAACTAAATTAAGACCAAACTTCACAAAAAAACTACTAAGGTGCGTTTGATAAAGATTCTACTCTTGAAAACAATTTCTACTTAAAATAATTTTTTCTGATTTTATTTCTTAGACAAGTTTCGAAAGATTCGAAAACATTTGGTAATTGTCCTCCGAATAAAATGTGTTTGGTATGACTTTCAAAAATTTTTATGACTTAGAATTTCTTTTACTTTTTTAAATAATTTTATTACATTTTTTTTCTTTTTTCTTGTCTTCTTCTTCCTCTACCAATTGTTGGTGAGGTTGGGCCTCACCATGGTTAGGTAAGGCTCAATCTTGTCAGGGGCTGGTGAGGGTCAACCTTGTAGTGGCTAAGTGAAGCTGGCCTCACTAAATCTAGTGAGGCTTCTCGCAAAGTCATTGGCCATCGCCATGGCTACGCGACCTGCTTGGGGAAGAAGAAGAGGAAGAGTAAAGAAGAAAAAAAAAAAAAAAAAAAAGGATTTGCGCTTGATTCTAGAGTTGTTCAGAGGAACAAAAAAGCAACTTTTTTCTTTTTTTCACTTCTTGTTCTTTTTGAAATATATTCTTGGAAATAAATTTATTCTCGGGAACAAAAATATTATCTAACGGATTTCTATTTTTTTTTTTATCCTTGTAAATAAAATAAGAGAATTAGGCATTGTCCGACACGTTATCAAACATGCCCCTAGTGTATTTCTCCATTTCCCCTCTATTTTATTTTTTTTGCCTTCTTCCTTATTTATTTTTGAGAAATACTTATCTAACTATCATTATTTTGCTGTGAGAATAATAGTAGGTTTTGGACCAAAAAATAAATAACAAATAATTAGAAATCATTGTGAGGTACAATTCTTCAAAAATATGTGGCTCACAACATGCTGTTATTCTAACAGTAGCAAAAAAAAAAAAAATGTTATGCTAGCAAAGTCCCCTATATCACCTTCTTCACATTGCGGACCAAGAACTCTCAAAATTGGGTTAATTTCAGGATATTCAAAGCTTTAATTAATGGATACCACTTTCAACCTTCAAGCCGAGCACAACCAAGATATCACCATGAGTTATGTCAATCCATCACCACTGGAACATTGTGTACTATCGCCCTTATTAGCAAATATCATCACCGTTAATCAATGGCGACCACTTTTCACGAACACAAAAAGAATGAACAACGGAAGGCTAATGCAATAGGGACCTTGTCTCGACCATTGCTGGACCTTGTTATGTACGTTCCCACATGAAACACAAAGCAAAAGCCAAAAGGGGAGAAAAGGAGATGCGGTCACAGACTCATAGTGACATTTGAAAAGGAAAAGGAAAATCATATACTGAGGTTAATAAAAGATTATTACTAAGTGACTCCTATCACTACACACTCGATTACACACTCGATGCGGGTCAAGATAAGAGGAAAATATATACGACCTTGGTTCAAACATTTTGTCTGATAGGTGTTGAGTGCATGGATTAATGAATTTTACGAATCATTATCAGACCATCACTACCACATCAACATGCATTGAAAATGCGGACGTAGTCTTAAACAGAGACGAACTTCACGAAAACAACCAAAAACTTCAACCGCGTTTGTAGACTTGACTGACCAGGACAAACTAAGGATGCTTGTACCTGTAGATGCTGTATTCGGTCGCAATTAGAGGTCGAACTTGTGCAACGAGGTTCTGGTGAGTGTCGCCAGTGATGATGAGCGCCGGTAATGGAACCTTTAGCGAGAACAGATCACTCCGAGTCTTCACGGCCCAAAACGGAGATTAACGAGGAGGGAAAGTGAGGCTTCGAGATTGCGAGAAATGACGGCAACAATGGCTAACCACGTGGAGAGGGCCTTGAGCGTCAACGAACAGCGAGCAAAAATGGTTCTGAAAAATTTGTCCACGCCACCCCTGTTTGTGGATGTAAAAACGCTTTGGAATAAAAGAGACGCCTTTGATCTTTCAAAACACCTGTTTTTATTAAAAAGCTACCTTAAATCAAATGTTTAATCGGATCCAAGATCTTTAATATTAACTCAAATCCTACGGTGCCTAATATATTGCTTTAAGTGGTCGATTGGTTCTTGAAGCTGAAATTTCTTTAATCGGATCCGAAATCTCTAAATTTCATCGTCCTTAAATCAAATGTTTAAAATAAATTAGAAATTAGCAAAATTCTAATTTTTTTGGTTAAAGGTCAAATTCTTCTATTTGGCCAAAAGGTCAATATTTGGCCAATTTTATAAAAATTCTAAATTTAAGGGCCTAATCTACATGCCTATGTTAATATTGACACCTACATGCATTTTTTTACGTTTTTGTAATTTTTTACCAAGAGTTGACATTTTCTTTTTTCCAGTTTGACCAATAGTGAACCTATAAAAAGTCAACTCTTGGTTTATTAAAAAAAATGATACAAAATTACTAATGAAATGCGATGCTCCTAATTTTTACATGCAATGAGGTACTAAACACTTGCTAACTTAGGTTCCTAAACTTTAGCACAATGTGTAATGTGGTGTTTAAAATTTTGATACATGTTGGACTATATGAAAATGTTCAATACAATCCATGATCTCGAATTAATGGAATGGCAATATTGAATATATTCATATAGTCTAATGACTATATTGAACATGTACCAAAATTTCAGGGACTATCTTGAACAAATTAAAAACTCATAGACCATATTGCATACTAGGCCAACGTTCAGGGACCACATTGTATATTGGTAAAATTTAGAGACCGTTTGTATCACTATATTAGTTTTTTTGTCAAGAGTCGTGATTGAGAATCTTGAATATGGAACTTTCTAACTTTAATTGTCGGAAAAATTCAGATGTCAACATAGAGAAGACATGTTTTTCGTCATTATAGTTTTGGGATTTTAGTTTTTGTCCTTATAATGTGCTTGGTTACTTTTCTAATCCCCGTGCTACTCTCTGGCGACAATGTAAGACCTTCTACCCACACTTCCATCCAAAGTTAATTGTTGAATTAACACCATCTATCCACACGTGGCAACTAAGTATTCAAGCTCTGTATAATTTGTTTTAGCTACTCTTCTTTTCTTTTTCTTTTTTTTTTTATCGAAAGAAAATTATATTTATTACTTAAAAGAGTATAGAAATATATGATCTTCATGACAAAGCAAATCCAAACAAAATATTAATATTGAAAAACAAAATCAAATCCAGAAAACAAGGATGATCAACGTAGTACTAGCAAAATTAAGCACAAACTTGTTCCACAAGAGTAGATCTGTCAAACAAAATCTATGGTCGATCACTGGATATGGAGTATTTGTCAATAAGCACATGCTAGATATTCCTTCTCCAATAATTGCAACATTGCCAGTTGGTGGTGCATACCTAAATTCGGCTTTCTCTACACCATCGTCGTATGGAGACAATAGAATAGGTTAAATAAACACATATCTAATATGTGGAGGAGTAAATTTTTTGTAATCTAACGAGACACCAAAACTCTTACGATTATCAATGAAACTAGAGGTAGGAAACCCATACACAAACAAAGTAGAGAGGCATCGAATCCCCAAAAACATATTTATTAAACTCCCAAATTAGATTGGGAGAAGATGGCACCCAAATCTAGAACTAGATCGGGAAAAGAGAGCTTCCAAATCTAAAACGAATAAGAAAAAAAAAAGTAGTAAAAGAACAATAAAATGCAAACAAAATCAACAAAAGAGAGAGGGGACCCATGGCTAAAGGTTGAAGAAGACGATATGAAAAGAGAGAGAATAGAGAGAAAATATTTTTTTGGCTCTCTCGCTAATATGTTTTAGATGCTGACTCAACAAATTTTGGCATACTTTGAACGGGAATTTGATGAAGTAAACTAAATTGTCGTCGAAAAATGGTACGGGAATTAAAATTATAACTCAGACCAAAATCAAAATCTCTCCACGCTATAAGGACAAAAAAATGAAATTTCCCTTGATATCTTGTATCGTCAATATTTAAGGATTTTTATCTTATGACATTTTGCAAAAAGAATTGCAATGTCAGGTTGCATCCCAACATAAAACATGGTGAATATTTATATATCTTAGGTGCTAACATTTTAAGTCGTCCTAATATGACGCAGTGCAAGATATATTAGATATTAATTTTTCTCATTTTTAATATTGTATCCTTTTTGTAAACGCTCCAGATTTTTTTTTTCAATCATATCATAGTGCAAAGATGTCATTAAGTATCGTATCTTGATCTTTTACAAAGTTTGCAAATGCTTACGATGTGTCCCCAAACTGCAAACCATAATAAATATATAAAATTTTTATTTTAAAAAAAGTTGTCATTTTTAATCTTCCACTATTTAATGTGCTTACAAATTGTTTTTATTTTTTTTATTTTTAAATGAAACATTTGCATTATTCGTTGAACTGATATATTTATTTTGGAAGGAAAATACTTGCAAAAATCTAAATTTTGGCATAATTCCATAAAAAAGAAAAAAGAAAGAAAAAGGCAAGAAAGCGATGGCAACTACACTATCCCTCTGGCCTCGAGGCCCAAGAGACTCAACGGGCAATTGCAAAGGATTTGGCAAAGACTTTATGATAAATTGCCGAAACGCCTAACTTCGGCTCGGGTTCGACTTAGTCCATATATTATAGTAGGGATGAGCATGGTCCGGGTTGGGCCAGTCCATCCCCTAACCCTAGGATCAACCCGTACAGTGCTGATCCTCAATTTTTGGGACCGAGAACCAACCCTATTGAGCTTGGGACCGAGGACCGGACCGACCCAATGGGTTCAGTCTGGTTCCAGGGTCAACCCGGGACCAATTGATAATTTTTCATTTCATTTTTTGTACTCCTTAAAAAAAGATTGAGGACTGGAATGACCCAATAGGTTCGATTCAGTTTCAAGATTAACCCATGACTAACCAATAATTTTTTATTTCATTTTTTGTACTCCTTAAAAGAGCAACCGAGGACTGTACCGACCTAATGGGTTCGATGATGAGCAAGGTCAACTAAGAAAGGCAAGCGGTGAGGGTCAAGTGGGGTGAGCGTCGAATAGAATGAACATCAAATGTCGAGCAGGGAGCAACAAGCCAAGTGAGCATTGAGCAACGAGCGGCACGAGTGACCCAAAGCAAGTGAGGCGAGTGTCAAGTGGCGAGCGGAGAAATTATTATTATTTTTTTTTTCGATTTTAGCAAATTAAAGACTAAGAGGACAAATAAGACAGAAGAGAACAAATGCTAAAGGAGGATGTCATAAGGTGCCTTTTTGGATGCCATAAGGACTCCTCACAAAAACATTTTTCTCATTCGTAAATTATGACTATTAACGCCGTAAAAGACATTATAAACCTAAGTTATTAAAGAACAATGTAAAATTACTTGAATTCCTCACTAAAAAAATGGTTTAATGTTGTTGACGCTATTTATTTTAAGATTTTATCTATATAAAAAAATTATAAATTATAAATATATATAGTTAGGGTTGGTCCAGGTTAGACCGACTCGGAACTTTCAAGACCAAGGACCGACCCGCATAGTGCTGGTCTAGGAATTCTAGGACCAAGGACCAACCCAATCTTCCTAAGAACTGGACCAGGACCGGCAGGGTTGGACTGGTTCAGGGTCAGTCTAGAGTTGACCTTGGACCGATGCTCACTCCTATATTATAGTGTACATTATAGATTATGGACCGGCCTAGACAACACATTTGACCCAACCTTCGTGTCAAGACCCATTGTCATCTTTACCTTAGTCTTGCCCAATAGCCAAATGCTGCAGGAAAAACACATCGGGACTGCACCAATGAGCAGTCTCGAGAGAAAAATATAGTAGCTACCGTGAATATAGTAAGACCATGATCCTTCTCCAGCTTTTGTAAAGGGAAAAGGATACACTAGACCATATAACTTGGTATCCGATCATTTCAAATGCATAGATTATATTAATCATTTGGTTCAACCTGCCATAATCTCAAGTTAAGATTTTGGGATAAATGCACTAGAAGTACTAAAACTTGTTATAATTGTATAATTGAGTTCTAAACTTTTCTAAAAGTAAAATGAAGTAAAAGAACTTATCATAAAAGTATAATTGAGAAAAGCTTATTCAGAAAGTGCAGTTGAGCCCTATTACTTATTACGAAAATGCAATGAAGTCCTAAGATTTTAAACGAGGGTATAACTATAACGTAGCTACCGAAAAACTGAAACCATCACTGTCAATTGTAGCAAGTTCAAAGTTCATGTCAATAGTGATGGAAGGCTGCCATGTAAACCAAAACTCCTCCGATTTGTAAAGCAAAGAAATAAGGAGAAAAAGAATTGAATTCCAAAAGCTTGCAAAAGTCTTGACAGTGTTTTCCAGAAGAATTAACTTGAACTAAACACTAATTCGACTTTTCAAGCTATATTAGAAAATGACAGACCAAAAAAGGAAAAAGCTACGGTAGAAAATGAAGAGGCTTTTTGAAAAATCTTCTACTACTTTTCAACATTGGAACCGACGATTTAGACACTATTGCGATTAGTCTCGAATGCAGGCATAGCAGCAATTGAATAGCGAAAACCATCCATAACGATGTGAATTTTCCAAATGTTCCCATAATAGAAGGCCGACCGTACTCTTCCATTTCAAAAAATAATTTTTTTCTACATGGGTAATATTGATAAAAAAGAATACCAGTCACATTATTTGTTGGCAACTTCTTGGCAATTCACAAATACTTTTATGAAGAAACTAACTGTTTTTTGACATTTGATAAATTGTCAACTTCTCTTATCTCTTATATATTTATTTATTTATTTATCTGTCTTATTAAAGTCTAAATTTATGAACTTCCATATAAATTTACCGATGACTATTTGAGTGACTTACTGACTATTTTCACTTAAATTACCAACTAGTTTTAGGCTATCAATTATAATTTGAGTTACTTACCAATGCTTACTTGGTTGTTTAATTTATTAACTTTTTTTAATCTAACGCCCTAACTTTATCAACACACCTACGAATTTACAAACTTCATTGGCGTAACTTGCCAATTTTTCTCACATTAGGTGACCAACTAGTCTTGGCTTTTTTTTTTGTCAGAACTATTCTTAGCGTACAAAGCCTCATTCGAGCTACTTTTAACTTATTTTTTTCATTTTCCTTTAAGTTGATCAGCTTGTCTATCAGTTACTAAACACATAAAATTTATCAACTCGTTTTTTAAAATTACCCTTCTTAATTTGAGGGTCTACCAAAATTTATCTAATTAAGTTACCAACAAGTAACTAGCTCTCATATGAATTGGTTATCAATGTTTATTTGGTTTTTACAAATTTCTAACTTCTCTTATCATTTATTATTTTTTTTTACCTTTTTCTACAAACACCTTAAACTTATCAACTATTATATGAAAATACAAGCTTTTTTTCAGTGATTTATCATCTTTCTAAAATTAAGTTTACAATCGTTTACTATTTAAAATTACTGACATAATATTAAGTTCCCACTTTTATTTCCCTTACTTGTCATTTTTTCTAAATTTATGACCTATATTTAGAAAATATCGATCTCAATTAGAGTGATTACCGGCTTCTCTTGGACTAAGTTACCATATTGCGTTACCAACTCCTAATTGAGTTACTCACAAATGTTTTTTTTTTTTTCTACACCAACTTCTCTAATCTCTAACCAAACAAAGCTTCTCTCATCGTTTACCAATTTTATTTACATTTCTTGTCAATAGTTTAATTTTACCAACTACCTTATGAAACTATCAGCCTAGCTTTATTTGTGTGATTTGGGTAAATTTTCCCTAATTAAATTACCAAATAGTTTTGAATTACCAAATCTTACTTGAATTACTTAATTTATTCGTTGTTTTCTCAAGTTTTTTTTTATCTAACTTTTTCATTAAGTGGCTATGTTTATCTGCCTGTGTTACCAACTTCTTAAATTTACTAACTCTTTTAGAAATTACTGATTTCTATTAGAGTGATGACCAACTTTTTCAGTCAAGTTACCAACTAGTTTTATATTACCCACTTTAATTTGAATTGGTTACTGAGGTTTTTTGTTTTGAAATTACTGACTTATCTTTTCTCTGATAATGATAAATTTATAATTTTCTACCAGCTTTGAATTTGCCTACTATTGTACGAAATTATCAAATTTTTTGTATGCCTTATTAACTTTTTCCCAATTAAGTTATCAATTAGTTTTGGATTGTCAGCTCACATTTGAGTTGCTTATCATTTGGTTTTTTAAAGTACTAATTTTTCTGTTGAGTTGTTGCTTCTTTTTTTGCGTTTCTTACCAAACCCATTATACGATTAGATACCAATTAATTTTCCGTTACTGACGCTTATTTCACTTAATTACTAACATTTATTTTATTTTTTCAAATTAGCAACTTCTTTTGTCTCAGATAAAGAAAAGCTCTCTTAGTACTTTATTAACTTTTATTTAACTTTCTTACCAGCACCTTGAATTTACCAATTATTATATGAAATTTCCCATGTTTATTTGGTGACTTACCAACTTTATTTCCCGAATAAGTAACTCAAAAGAAAATTGGTATCCAACTCAAATAGGAGTTGGTAATTTGAAAATAGTGGATAACTTAATCGGAAAAAAGTTGATAAATTACTTAAATTAAAGCTAGAAATTTCTTGAAAGGATTGATAAATTTAAGGCATAATTAAGAGAGATAAATGAAAATTGGTAAAAAATAAGAAAATTTGGTACAATAGAAAAATAAATTTAATAAGTAACTCAGATGAGACTTGGTAATCTATAATTAGTTGATAACTTAATCAGAGAAAATTTGGTAAGCAATTTAATTAAGGTTGGTAATTTCTAAACACGTCGTTGAGAAATGCATATAAAAGTTTGTAATGCTAAAAAAAAATTGGACAATTAAAAGAAACAAACATATCTCAGTAAGTATGTAACTTAAATGAGATTTGACAATACAACATTAGATGATAATTTAATGGGAGAAAAGTCTGTGAGTCACAATAATTTAGGTTGGTAATCTCTAGAAATAGTGAGAAGGGTGACCAAAACGAAAAAAAAAAATCAATTTAACTTTATAGAAAGTTGGTAAATTAGGAAAACCAATAAGAGATTCATAAGTAATTTTATTAAGAGTTGATAACCAAAAACTAGTTGGTAATTTAATTGGACAAAAGTGATGACTCACTCTAACTTTGGCTAGTAATAGAAGAGCTAGAAAAATTGAAGTGTTGGTAAATTATGAATAAAAATGGGTAAGTAGTATACAAATTGCTAATTTACAATCATCATAAAAGAAGTTGTCATTTTATGAAAGTATTGGTAAGTTACCAACATGTAAATAAAAAAAATAAAAAAGAAGTCACTGTGTTTTTTTTTCCCAACAATATTTCCATATTTACCCTATTTTTGGGCACAGAATAGTAGCATTATACAAGATTGATATGGTTTCAATATTGATTTTTTTGGGAATTTTAGAATGCCTATCACAGCATTGGATAAAAATCGAATTACATAAATCTATTTACGCATTGAGAAACGAGAAGGTACGTAAAATTTGAGTTACTAAAACGCTGAGCCACATCCGCAATAAAAAACAAATATCTCTTAGAAAAGAGTTCACAGCCTCATAAAACATCTAACCACATATAACAAGTCTGTGATCTTGTCTAAACTGTCAAAATTAACTTTTTTGCTTTTCTTTGTATACATGAAACCTTGAATATATGGGAGAAGTACACTATCGGTGCCATAAGTTGTGTATGGCGCTCACTTTTGTGCCAAAAGTTTGTATCGGATCACTTAAGTGCCAAATCGGAGGAAAAACGATCACTTTGGTGCCACCGGCAAGAAATTCTAGCCAAAATGATTACGTGGCTTTTATATTTAAAAAAATCGATAAACCCTTTAAACAACGTCGTTTTCCGTCCTACTTAAGAAAATAACGTCGTTTTTCCGTCCTATGTGGATGGCTTAGGAAAAACGACACCGCATAGCTTATTTGGATTGGAATTAGGGTTTTTTTTTGTTCATCCTCGCCGACCTAGCTTGCTCGGCCACCGTCGCTCGGCCACCATCGCTCGGCCATCGTGCTCGGCCACCATCGCTCAGCCAAGAAGTGATGGGAAAATAGGAGGCAAGGGCGGAGGAGGAGGAGGAAGAAGGGGGGTTGAAGGTGCAGAGAGAGAGAGAAGACGAGGAGTGTGAGGGAAACAAGGAGGGCGCAGATGGAGATGGTGGATTGGGCTCTGCTTAGAGAGTGGGTAGTGCTGGTGTTGTTCTTCAGGGAAGAAAACGACGCCACCATGGCTTCTCTCTCTCTCTCTCTCTCTTTGCTGGTGTTGTTCTTCGGGGAAGAAGACGATGCCACCATGCTTCTCTCTCTCTCTCTCTGTTGGTGTTGTTCTTCGGGGAAGAAGACAATGCCGCCATGGCCTCTCTCTCTCTCTCTCTCTCTCTCTCTCTCTCTCTCTCTCGATTTGGGGATTTAGGGTTTCAACTTAGGGTTTAAGACGCCAAATGACGTCGTTTGGTGGTTTACATGCTGACTGTACTCTCCGGCGAGCCACATCAACATAAAAAATTAATAAAAAACTGCACGTCGGATTTTTGGCTAATCGGATCGGCGTTGGCACTGAAATGATCGTTTTTCAAATTTTTTGGCACTTAAGTGATCTGACAGAAACTTTTGGCACCAAAGTGAGCGCCGTACACAACTTATGGCACTAATAGTGTACTTCTCCCCTGAATATAGTGTTAAGTAATTGCATCAATTTTCTTTGTATAAATTGTGATTATCTATTTCCCGGTCTCAGGTCTACAGAGTTAATCGATATACTTTATAACATACAGACCTTATATACAAAAGCACATTAATTCTTATCATCATACTAATTAGTCCTGACTCATGTATTGATACACTAGCTCTTATTAGTCGACTGGTCTATAGAAACAGAGATCCGGGCTTCACCGAGTCCTGCAAAATTGAGTGATGGAATTGCCCGAGTCTGTAAGATCTGGCTATTCAAATCTAAGATTGGATTGAGTAGTTGAAGGAATTGACTCCACTGGTATGAGCAAAGATATCAGATGAATCCACCATGTCATCTTCTTTCACAACCACCTGAAACAAAAGCGAAGGAGCTGTTATTATGTTACGAATGGATTACGATTAGGGAAGGATATTTATCGGGTTTGTGATGATTATTTATTTGTTCTCGTCTTCATCAAAGATATCATGATTCGCAAGGCATCGTTTGATATTTCGAAGTTCCTTTTGAACCACAGATATGGCATGTCTAGTGCATATTTTTTGTGAGGAAAGTTGTTCTCACTTCGTCCTTTTCATCATCCTCAAGATGGCCACAAGCGAGCCTAGAGTTCTCCCCAAATTCCTCGTTCTTTGCGAATCTCCTTCTCACACGCGGACGGCTGTCTGCCAAAGTTTTGCGGCACGCATACTACAGATATTAGGAAAGTTTATGAAAGAAGTCAAAGGAGAAGGGAACGAAAGAGAAGGAAGGGGGAAATTTCCTTTGTATTTCTGTATATTACTCAACTCAATGTACAGAGTCAATATTATCGTACAAAATTTGCGTAAAGGAAAGGCAACAATATAATCTACAAATCAGATCCGATATTGAATGATCTTGATCGATCCAATAATATCCGGAGGATTCTTGTATATCTTCTAATATTCCTGCATATCTTCCAACACTCCCCCTCAAGCTGATGGCTTGTAGATATCTAAGATGCCTAGCTTGCTCAAGAGATATGCATGCTGTCTTGGACATAAAGGTTTGGTGAAGACATTCGCTGGTTGTTCTTCTGTTCCAATCCCCCGTGTCTCGATCATTCCTTGCTGGATTTTTTCTCGAGTGAAATGACAATCCACTTCTATATACTTCGTTCTTTCATGCGCAATTGGGTTTGATGCAAGTTTGAGGGCTGCATCATTGTTGCAAAGTAATCTGGTCGGTCCTCTAACTTGTACCCCAAGATCCGGAAGTAATCCTCATAACCACACTATTTCACATGTGGTTTTAGCCATGGCATGATATTCTGCCTCTGCTGAGGATAATGAAACGGTTGGTTACTTCTTTATCTTCCACGAAAGTAAAAAATCCCCCAATTTAATACAGAAACCGATTATGGATCTTCTGCTCATCGGACAGGTTGCATAATCTGCATCACAATATGCAGTCATTCTCATATCGCATTTCTTGGAAAGAAGAATCCCGAGTCCAGGACATTTCTTCAAGTACTTCACCACTTTTAGTGCGACATTCATATGAGATTGCTTAGGTTTGTGCATAAACTGACTGAGTGTCTACACTGCATAACTTATGTCTGGCATGGTCATAATCAAATATATGAGCTTCCCAACGAGTTTATGATATCCCAATGGATCTCTGAGTACAGGATCAGCTTCTTGAGATAGTCCAGCATCATAATCCGTTGTAGTTAGCTTGATATTTTGCTCAATTGGAATTACAGCTGGCTTACATCTCGACAAACCCGCTTCTGATATAATTTCCAGTGCAAATTTCCTTTGGCTGAGGGAGATTCCTTGGTCTGATCGTGCAATTTTGATTCCAAGGAAATACTTTGGCGAACCTAGATCTTTAATATGGAAGGTAGAATGCAGATATTCCTTGAAACCTTTGATAGCTATTTCATCATTAACCATAATAAGTATATCATCTACATATATCATCAAATAGATAGATGACGTACCTTTAGTCCATGTAAAGACATCATAATCAAATCTGGATTGTTGAAAATCGACAGTTATCAATGACTTAGCAAACTTTGCATACCACTGTCTGGAAGCTTGCTTAAGTCCATACAAGGATTTGTGGAGACGACATACTTTATTCTCCCCCTATCTCCATAAACCTTGTGGCACTTCCATATAAATTTCCTCATCTAAATCTCCATGCTAGAAAGCATTGTGAACATCCATCCGATGCAAGGACTAGTCTTGAAATGCCGCTACTGAAAGAATGAGCGGATTGTGTGATATCCTAGATTTCCAACCCTGTTTTCTACTGAATTAATCTAGCATTTCATTGACGCGCCTATAGGGCTGTTCACAGAGCTGATCACTCTCGAGATAACTAGACTATATAGGGAAGCTATTAAGGACTTTAAAGTAAATAGACTTGAGAATTCGACCAGGAATCGGCTTCTTGACTGTGCTTATCTTTATAGGCCATTACAGCACAGTTAAAAATCGATTTGAGATCAGAAGATAGGTTTGTTCGACTGAGATGTGTGGTCGATCATGGGTAACTCCACTAAATTGAAAAATTCTCGTCGACTAGCACTAATATGATTTTACTGTCGTTTTGGTTCTCTATGTCCATAATTGAATCCTTGAGATTTTCACGACAATCGAGAGTCGCCACTAAGTCGAGTGGGTTCATAGTGGCTCCAAGAAAATCGACCGTGCGTCATTTGCCCTAAAAATTTTTGAAAACTATTCGGTAGTCTAGGTCACACTAAAAACACGTCGAATGAAAATTAACCGCGAATTCAAGTCCGATTTCAGAAATTGAAGATTCTGTCATATCACAATTAATTATAAGAGTATCGACTCAATCTCAGAAGATTTTTCAGACAACCGAGATTTTTTGGGAAAAAGTCGGTTTAGGACCGTTTTGTGTAGAAAAGGCTGGAGATTATTTTTTATTGCAAATTTGGGAAGCAAGATGGATTCTTGGGTGAGGAAAATTATTAATTGAAGCATTGAGATGTCAATTGATTTTATAGAAGCCATTTGAGGTTGAATTGAAGAGAAATGAGTGGCTAATTGAAGCCAATTGATGCAAAATTCGTTGCTCCCCCTTCCCCCTAGCATTTTGGACCATTTGAGATGTTGTAAAAGAGAGCCGTGGTGGCCATTTGACAGCCAAGGAAAGATGACTTCTTGGGCAAGTTGTAGGGGGACAAAGTGGTGGAAAAGCAAGGCCAAGGGGCCCCTCCATCTCTCCCTCTATCCTCTCCTTCTCTCTCTCTCTCTCTCTCTCAACTGGCCACTTTTCCTTCTCCTCTCTCCCTCCATTTTTGCGACCAGCAGTAGGAAGAAGCCACCGGAGTTCAGCCAAGTAGCTACACCATCGCTGTCCACCACCTTCGGCCCTCGTGCGCACCACCGCGCACCGCGTCGCCTCCACCGTCCAACCCCGTCGCTCCTCTCTTCCCTCACGCGATCCAGCTGCTGTTTCCGGTTTGTGGGAGCTCAACCGGAGCTGCCATTCACCGTTTCTTCACTGGTAAAGCCCCGCTAAGGCCCAGTTTGGCCTATTCCTTCCTTCCCGAGCAATTCCCGCCTTGAATCAAGTTGTTTGGCTTCTGTTTTCAGCAATATCAGCAGCTTTTGGTGTGGGTTTCCAGCCGCCTTGCAAGCCCGTTTTGAGGTGTTTCTGGGTCCCGAACCCGAGGCCCGTTTTGGAGAAAAACATCCCTTGCGACGTTCCCGACGTTTCAATCTGAGCGGATTGTAAAATGGGTGAGTTTAGCTCACTAATCTTTGCTTAGTTTGCTAATTATGCTTAAGGATTTATTAGATTTAATTAATTGCAATTAGGTGGTTAGATTAGTTTAGAGTAATTTAATTAGTGACTTAATGATGGATGTTAGGTGTTTGGTTCGTGTAATTAGCAAGTAGAGACATACTCCTATTTATTGAATGCATCTCAGGATCTTTCCCGATCTGTTCTAGCGTCCAATTAGGCATTACGGACCTAAATTGGATTTTTAGTAATTATTTATTAATTTTCGAAATTAATTTAGTTAGTTATTTATTTTCCAGAAATTAAGCAGGGATAGCCGACGACCGGAATTTTATGCTGATTGTCGTGGTGCAGTCCATTTATTTATTTGAGCTCTATGTTGCGTTGAATTGATTTGATTGTGGAATTTTAGGAATTATTCCTAAATTGTATGGAATTTGAATAATTGGTTGGTAGATGGCCGAGTATGATTATATAGCGCCAGTAATATTTTGATGGGCTATAAAGTGGAGAAAATTGTGAGAGTGAACTGATTATACTCTTGGCTAAGACCAATCGGGTATGATGTTATTGAATATTGTTAATACGAGGGAAATAGGCTAATTATTACTTTGATTGAGGATTTTAAGTATGAAACACATAGTCCTTGGCTGAGAGTAATTAATCGTGTGAGGGTTATTAGTTGCATTGAAAAAACTATTGAAAGATGAAATGATGTATGATAGGTGTGTGACAGTGTGGAATAGGGCATGGAAACCACCGAATTTGGAATCGATTGTGTTCGATGAGCCGTAATTCAGCATTACCACTTAATCTAGGTTGTGTTCGCTGAGCCGTAATTCAGCATTACCATCAAACTACGGTTATGTCCATTGGACCGTAGGTTACCGCCTAATCTAGGTTGCGCATGCTGAACCGTAATTTAGCACCACCTCCGAATTTGAAATTGGCTGTGCCCGCTGAGCCGTAATTCAGCATTAACCGCCGAAGAATTAGTAAGCCATGCCCGCTGAGCGGTAATTCAGCATTGGGGTTGAGTATTCGAAATGACTGTGTAGGCCATACTCGCTGAGCCGTAATTCAGCAGTGAATTTGAGTAATCAAGATGAGCCGACCAAGAAAAGGGTCGAGATGTCATGTAATCGACTAGGTCGATTGATCGATGATTTGATCTGAGCGTGGATTGAATGTGATTCAATGATTTGATATGATGTTGTGAATTGATTAATTGAATGGAAATGATTGGTGAAGGGTCCGATTGACATGTAATCGACTAAGTCGATTGATCGAGATATCGATCTGTGATGTGATTGCTTGGGTGCCTATTGAACTGTGCTGATTTGTAGGTGAGAATCTGAGGCCAAGGTAAGTCCTTTGACCCCTTGCGTGCATAGGCAGCCCGGTTAGTGTATTGGTTTACTAATCGAGTCTTAGGGGATAGAACTTACTGAGATGTGGTCTTAATGGTTATTGTATAACCATTTCAAGACCCTGATGAGGAGCCTGAGAAAGAGAAACCCGAGGAGGAGGAAGATTTTAAAGAAGAGGATGATCCTGAGTACAACCCGGATGAGGACTGAGATCCCATCATGTTTTGCAAACTTTGGGTTTTGATCGAATGTATAGTAGATCAGACTTGTGAATAATATTGTATTATACTATAGTTTGCCTTGTATAAAAGTGTGGTTATGTGTTTTCATGTTGTGAAAATTATGGCCTACATTTCTATCCCAATGTTTTATTGTCTGGGGATTTTTTTCTACTTCCGCTTGCATATTAAAAAGAAAGGGGTCGGCGATATGTCCTGGAACGTCGCTACAAATCGACTAGGTGAGGGATGGGCACGCGATCGAGGATCGGGGTGTGACAAACTGTAACATCTTTGGCTACTAGGGAAAAGGTTTCGTGATAGTCAAAACCTTCCCGTTGTGTGAAACCCTTAGCCACTAATCGAGCTTTGTATCTTTCAATAGATCCATCTGCGCGATATTTGATTTTGTATGCCCATTTGCATCCAATTGCTTTGCGATGCGGAGGTAGGGTAACAAGTTCCCATGTGTGATTATCCATTAATGTGGCACCCCTCGACGGCCCCCAATCCGTTAGGGTCACCACAGGTACTTGTCACTCATCCTATTACATACCAATAAGGTAACTTTTAATTAAAGTGAAACCATAGTTCATAGGATCAATGGAATTCTTTACCATTTTTTTTTTGTAAAGGTCCCAGCGCAGTTCATCAGCGGAAGCATAATCGTATCTCACCATTTCTCACTTCAATAACCATAATGCAATGCACACCACCTATGCTCCAAATGAAAAGACAAAGCCGAGTCACTTTTATTTATATTTTCACGATGGATATTTCGGGTCAGTACAGAAAAAGGCCAAGATTTTTAACTATACTTGGCTATAACTCAAAAGAGAACTCGACCCTACATGAAACATGTACACCCCTCCATCAACAAGTGTTAGCTATCCCCAAAAAGTGTCAGCTCCCACCAGCTATACGTGCCATCACACCCAACTCGGTGCATCGGGCGGCATCGGCGGCAGCATCCCTAGCATCACTCCACCACGCCGGACATGAACAGACAAAAACTCCTGGATAACCGAGCCATCAGCAAGACCCACATCGTACATCACTAAGACACGGACTCGGACATACACCCGACTAGGTACACTAGTACAGGAATGCTCTGTGCATTCCACCTCGACATCAGATGGCAATCCATAAAAGGTACCGCGTGCAACTAGTAGCAACGGCATCTTTCTAATCTCAAATGTTGATCCCCAAAAGGGGTGAGTACAACCACTCAACAGTAATGATCCACCAAATTACACAATGCGTCAAACAGAACAATCAAGGTATCATGAATAAAACACATATCATTCATGCATTCAAGCATATCTCACCTTACAACCATGCATATATCACCATACGACGTGCATATATCACCATACACTTGCACTTATATCATCGAACAGCCATGCATATATCACCATGCAACGTGCATATACCATCATGCACTCATACATGTATCATCAAGTAGCCAAACTTATATCACCAAAGTTCATATCATCCATGCTATCAAGCATACATCCATGCGCATGATTCAATTCTCAATCTTTATCTTTCAATTAGATCACATCATTTTTCTTTCCAGGGACCAATGTTTGCATCCATAATTTATCGCTCGCATCCAACCTAGCATCGCGAGGAACCTCCGGCACACACCTCCGGGCATCTAGCACACACACTCCGGGCATCTCGTATCCCAACTAGCATCACGAGGTATCCCCCCGGCACACACCTCCGAGGCTTCTGGCACACACCTCCGAGCATCTCAAAACTCATGAGGACATCCGGCACACACACTCCGGGCATCCAGCACACACACTCCGGGCATCTCGAAACTCCCGAGGCATCGTCGGCTCACACCTCTGACGGTCTTGTTATTATCTCAATTTATATTTACACATGTATCTCAATTTCAACATGGCATTTGATGCAACAATATCAAGGGTCTCAATCAGCTTTTGATGCCATATAACATGCCATATGTCACCACATATGCAGCAAAATCAACCATTCAAAACATTACATCACGTGAAAAATTTCAATTATTTTTGAAAACGCATCAATTTTCGGATAAAACAGAATGCACTCCTTTAGTTAAAACTCTAGAAAAATTAGTAAATGGTATTAATAAATTCAGAAAATTTGACACGTTATAGACGAGACCTAAAGGCAGATATCTCATGAAAAACACCATATCAAAAGAATCTCACACAAAATAGTACAGTCCATGCATCACAGTTTTCAAAATTTCAACATTTCAGCTTGCACAGTTTCAGAAGTAATTTAAATTAAATACCCAAATGAACTCCAAAAATTCTGAAATTTTGATATGTTATAGAAAAGTCCTAAAGGTAAATATCTCGTGAAGAAATTGAAACCCAACTCGTTCTAGACTAATAGATATAGACGATTAATTCCTCCTGTTCTCAGTGTCGTTTTTCCATATTATCTTCTTTCAAAGGAAACTCGTTTCACCGACCTACGTATGTCCGTTTCTTCTGAATTTTCAATATTTTATTCCTAAGAATATTACCTACAACTTTCATTAAGGACACATGATCAAATTTTAACTGGATGATTTTGTAAAAAAATCACAGAATTATACTAGGTCGAGGTAGCATTTTCCCAGATCCAGTTTCTTTGAAGGACAACGATTTCACCGACCTTTTTTTATTCATTTCCTCTAAATTTTTTATATGTTTTACCTTAAGAATTCCACTACAACTTTCATTTAGAAATCAAAGTGAGATTTTCACAAGAAATCTATTTTACAGACCACGAAATCACTAAAGGTTAGCACAACAAATTCCAGATCTAATTTCTCCAAAGGAAAATCGTTGCACCAAGCAATATTTGTCCGTTTTATCTCAAATTTTAGTATGTTACTTCTCAAGATGATCTCTACAACTTTCCTTAAGAGATCAAAGCAAGATTCCAACTAAAAAGTCGTATACAGCTCACAAACTCATGAAGGGTCGGACTGGTTTTTCCAGAAAACAGCATGTTAGGCCGACAAATTTCTCCCCAAAGCTTCGAAATTTCATCACTTCCACCACAACCAAAGTTTATCATCCCTCACAACACATATCATAACAAGCAAAGGGTAGGTTTTAGGACTCTACTTGCATCAAATTCGAGCACAAAACAGTGACAAAAATGGCGGGGCAAGGCGGCAAACGAACGGCGGCGACTAGGCGGTGAACGAACTCCTCCTTCTTCCTCTTCTTCTCTCGCACACTCGCTTTCTTTCTCTCAGACGACCACTCTCTCTCTCTTTCTCTTTCTCTCGTGCGACCTGTGGCATCCCAAAAATTCAAGTCACCCTCTAGAGGAATTAAAGTCTATAATTAGGTAATGAAATTACCTATGGTTTATGTTTTAGACATTAGTTTTCTTAAGGCTATGTGTTATTGTGCTTGTGTTTATGAGATTTTAAATTTGATAGATTAATGATAATAATCTATGCTTGACCATGCACCTTATAGATTAAATTCCTATAAATAAAATGTCACAAGACTTTGGCCATGTGGAATTTAAAATTTAAAATTTGTAGAAGAAATTATAAAAGGGGAAAATTAAATTTTTATTTAGGTTGGGCCTTAGGCCCATTGGCCTAAGCTTTAATGGGCCAAGCTGGTCGGCCCAATTAGGCCCGCGAAAGGGGGTTGTTGCCGGCCCAAAAGGGAGGCCCAAGAGGAGGAGGCCCAAGCCCATGCATGAGCTTTGCCAAGTGGCAAGGAGGAGCTCATGCATTGGCCAATTGAAAGGCAAACTAATCATTGCAAATGATTAGGAAATGGGGGAATAAAAGGGAAGAGGAGAGAGAGAGGTGGCCGGTTGAGCTACCGCCCAAAGAGAGAGAGAGAGATTGTGCGAGAGAGAGGGAGAGTGAGGCCGAGAGGGAGGAGAAGCCGAGAGGAAGGAGTCGCCGTCGCACACCGTCCGTCCGCCCGTGCGCCGCCCGTTCGCCACCGTGTGTCGTCGTTCGTTCAGTCTAGAGGCAAGTTGGGAATCCACTTTCTACTCTTGCACCAATGTTTTGCATGTATGGTCGGAATCTAGAACATTTGGAGGCATGGGAGTGAAGCTAATGTGTTTCGTGCTTGGGTTGCATGCTGTTTTCGCATGAACAGTTTGAGTCAGAACTTTGTGAGAGCTTGCATGCATTTTTTTAGTTCGATTTTGACTTTGATCTCTTCATGAAAGTTGTAGATAACATCTTAAAATAAAACATACTAAAATTTGGTACAAAATGATGGATATTTGAGGGGTAAAACTCTCATCCTATGGAGACATCAGATCTGGAACGATTTCACTGACCTTTTGGTGGATTTGTGGCTGCATATTGATTTTCACTAAGAATATCTCTTCGATTTCTTCTTGAAAGTTGTAGGGGACATCTTAAAATACAGCATACTCAAATTTGAAGTAAAATGAACAAGTATAACCTAGTAAATCGACTTACTCTTGAAAACCGTAGATCTGGAGACGTGGTACAGGTTACCCGAGACTTCATGGACCCATATGGAGACTGTCCTTTGGAAATTTGACTTAGATCTCTTCATGAGAGTTGTAGGGGACATCTTGAAGTAAAACATATCCAAATTTCAGAGGAAAAGAAGAAGTATAAGTGGGTAAAATCTCAGTATTTCGGAGAACCATGCACTGGACGTTTCAGTGTTAGATCCAGAAGCTTCGTGTGATTGTAGAAAATAATCTAAAAATAATTTGGCTTGGAGGTCTCATGAAAAATCTACTTTGGTGTCTTGGCTATAACTTGGTGAAATTTCGTAATTTTTGGAGGTCGTTCGGGTATTTTAATTAAATTATTCCGGAAACTGTGCATTCTGATTTCATCCGAAATTACATGCTGTATTTGTGTGAATTATGAATTTGTGTGGAATTCTATTTGGCCATGTATTTTGCATGAAATCATTATCCTATTGTCTTGTCTATCACTTGCCTTAATTTTATGATTTTTGGAAATCATATGGATATTTAAATTTAATATTTTCGAAAGTGGCACAAGCTGGAATTTAAATAAATGTAAAAAGGGCATGATAAATGGATTATTTTAATTGGTACGAAGTCCATAAATTTTATTTTATGAATAATTGTACCTTGTTGCATGTATGATGAGGTCTTGATGCATGCATGGCAATGAATTGAGATGCATGTATGAATTCAATGCTGAATATGATTTTGTTTGCCATTACATCATATGCCATGCTAAATTGAGACCGAAATTGGTGAACATGGATAATGACAAATGAGGAGATTGTTGTGGCGATGATAATGCCCTGAGAGTATCAGGATGCCCGGGATAGGGGGTGCCGGAAGCCGGATTGTATTGAGATACAAGACCGGATTTGTCCTCGGGAGTGTCGAGATGCCCGGGAAGTGGGGGTGCCGGAAGCCCTAGAGGTTTGTGCCCAGGGGGATGCCTCGTGACGTCAGTTGGGGTGCGAGATGCCCGGCCAGGGAGTGTAAATGCCAGAAGCCTTAGAGGTTTTTGCCCGAGGGATGCCTCGTGATGCCAGTTGGGATGAGAGATGCCCGGAATGTGGGGGGCCGGATGCCTGGTGGTGTGTGCCGGAGGTTTATCGTGCGATGCCAGATGTGGTGATCGAATTGAAAGATAAAAAGTGAAAATTGAGACATGCATATGACATGATATGATGATGATCACCTATGGCATGATGAATATGAATGTTTGACATGATATGATGATGATCACCTATGGCATGATGATATGCATGTATGACATGATATGATGATGATCACCTATGGCATGATGATATGCATGTATGACATGATATGATGATGATCACCTATGGCATGATGACATGTGTATGATATGATGATGTCATGACGATGATGACATGTGTATGATAGGATGATGTCATGATGATGGTGATATATGATATGATATGATGATGATGATGATATGTCTATGACATAATGATGATGGCATATGTATGGTATGATGGTGACCTATGGTATGACATGATGATGATAACCTATGGCATGACAACACATATGTGTTATGATTGTGATGAAGATGTATGATGGTATATGCATGGCTTCAAGGTAAGTACGCATGGATGCATGTATGGCATGTACGATGTTGTGATTGTATTGTATGATGGATTGAGTGGTTATTGGATTCTTTTACCTGCTGAGTGGTTGTACTCACCCCTTTGGGGACCAACATTTCAAATTAGCAGCATGCCGCTCCCTACTGTCACGCGTGTGTTTTATGGTCTACCATCCGATGTAGAGGTCGAGTGCGAGGAGTTTGGCTGTCCCTCTGTTCCTGGATTGACGTATATTCGAGTGCGCTGTTTAGTTATGTACGATGTGGGCCTGGCTAGGGGTCCCATTGTCCAGGAGTTCATATCCATCCACATTCGTCGCGATGGTGCGATGTGTGTGATGTTGCCGCTGCCACTGCCTGATGCACCGGGTTGGGTGTGAGGGCCCGTGCGTGACGAGTAGGAGCTGGATCTTTTTGGGGATAGTTAGCCGACACTGATGATGGGGATTTAGCACGTGAGTTGTAGCGGGTCGAGGGTTTCTTTTTAGGGTTTTAGGTCGGGCGTGGCTGAGTCCTGGCTTTTCCTTTTGATGTACCGACCCAAGAAATCCTATCTTGAAAATATGTAAATAAAGTGTCATGGCTTGTCTTTTAATCATGATGATTAGTGGTGTGTATTTGTATCATGGTTGATGGAGGGTGAGATGGTGATGTTTTATTTTGCTTCCGCTAATGAGTCGCGCTGGGACCGTTTAAAAAAAAGAAAAAAAATGTCTATGAATTATGACGCTTCTTCTAAGAGATGTAATAAGGTGTAACGCTGGTGTTTGTGGCGACCTAAGAAGGGTTCGGGGTGCCACACAACCCCCTCTCTTTCTCTCCCTTTCCTCGCTTAATCCGCCCCCCCTATTCTTTCTTCCCCCTCATGATTAGCTTGTAATTATTTCTTTGCATGCAAGTGACACTTGGTAATTGCCATGCAAGATGGGCTTTATCCGGCTGGGCTTGGGGCCAGCCTTGGTCGACGGCCCAATGGGGCTTCATGGGCCGGCCTTTTGGCCCAAACTTAAATGGGCCAAAATTTTCTTAAATAAGTCCATGTTTACTTTTAATAATTTACCTTAAATCCCCACTTATATAAATACTAAATTACAATTTCGTATGGCCATAAAACTTGAAATCATAAATCAATAAATTCCAATTTATAAAACACATGGCCAATGATAGAATTTTCTTTCCTATCAAATAATTATCCATTAAAAGCTTGGCCATAAATCTTATTGCAAATTATGGATTAAATGGCTACAATACAACTTGAGGGTACTTCCATCACCTATTCATAGGCCTTAATGTATTTGGAGGTCGTCATGAATTTTGGGATGCCACAATTAAGGCCTTCAAATCTGCCTCCATGGCCTTCTGCCATCGCGGATCAATGCTTGCCTCATCAAAATTGGATGGTTCTCGCTCGTCGGAGATACGAGTGATACAACATCTATGTTCCAGAGACAATCTATCGAAGGAAACATAGGAGGAAATGGGAAAAAAGAATACCTGGTGAATTCCTGACACCACATATGTAGTCTCTGGTCTAAGTAGGTGGACACGTGGCACGTCCAGAATGTCTTGGTGGATCATTCTCTGGTGGTAAATGAGTATCTGGATGTTTGACAGTAGCCGAGTCTTGAGGAATGACATCGTCCTGCTTGTGATCTGTCACTTCCATCAAGGGTGTCGAGTCTATAGCTGATGTGGAAAGGTGTCTTGTATCTATTGATGGGCGAAATAGAACATATCCTGGATCTTCGATGGTCTCCTCGGTATGAGAAGTATGAGAATGTCCATTGCTATCTGTGCCAAATTCCGGAGTAGCAAAAGGGAAAATATTTTCCTGGAATAAATCGTCTCTGCTAACGAAAAATTCTCCTGTAGATGGATCAAATACCCTGTATCCCTTTTGTAGATTGGGATATCCCATAAAGATGCAACGACGAGCACGAGGACCCATCTTATCCCTAGGTCCTACTATTGTGGCGTAGCATAGACAACCAAAGATTTTCAAATGACCCAAATCTGGCTTCTTTCCAAAAAGCAACTCGAAAGGGGTTCGCCCATCAAGTATCTTAGTCTCATACGATTTATCAAATAAGCTGTAGTCAATACACAATCGCCCCAAAAATTGTCTGGAATAGAGGCTTGAAATTTTAAGGCCCGTGCAACTTCCAATAGGTGACGATGCTTCCGTTCCACCACTCCATTTTGTTGTGGTGTATATGTACATGAGCTCTCATGTAATATCCCTTGTGATGAAAATAGAGCAGCACATTCATGATTGAAAAATTCTTTTCCATTGTCTGTCCATATTCTTTTGACAGTTTTCCCAAACTGGGTTTTTGACAAAGAAAGGAAAGTCCTTAAATTGGACATAACTTGACCGTTAGACTGCATGAGAAAAATCCATGTGGCTCTGGAATAATCGTCCACAATGGTAAGAAAGATCCAAGACCCATCATGATTCGGTGTGTGGTATGGTCCCCATACATCAATATGCAGCAATAAAAAGATATTGTTTGAACGACTTGTGCTCAAGGGAAAAAGGACTACGCGATTGTTTTGCAAGCAGACAAATATGACACTAAGGATAGGGAGATGAAGAACTATGGCCCAATCTAGAATGCAAAAGAAAGTTTCTATTATTGGTAGTCAAATTATACAATAATTGTTTATTACAAGGAAAATGATCAAGATTTTTTGGTGAACTTTTCCAGAAAAATAATCCTTTAGAGAGATTACCCCAGCTCGTCAGTTTCCCAGTCGAAAAGGCTTGAAATAGACAGATGTCAGCATTGAAAAATACTTGACATGAATTTTTCTTACAGGCTCTAGACACAGAAATAAGGTTAAATTGGAAGTCCGAGATAAAAGGACATTTGTGAGAACAATCTACAAGCTAAGAGTGACTAAGGACATGAGTAATGTTTCCATTTGGCAGTTGCACAGTAATAGGGTTATCCAGATCTTCATGAATAATATAAAATAATCTTTTATCACATGTAACATGGTCACTGGCTCCCGAATCAATAATCTAGGCATTTCTCGATATAGTATTTATTAGGCAATGAGAAATACCTATAAAGCTGCTTCCCTTTTTAGGAACCTCTAATTTCTGTAAAGCCTGCATTAACTGCTGATACTCTCCATGTGTGATAGGTTGATTCAAAAACAATTTTCAATTGTGTGGTGGGGTCGCTTGCAAAAATCACAAAATAACTTCCCTTTATTTTTAAAATTCGGCCCATAGTTTTTCGGAAAACTAGCACCATTGGATCCCTTGGATCCGAAACCATCTTTATCGTTCAGATCTGCCGAGCAGTGCGTGCCTTTAGGGCCGTCGGATCACTATGCTCGATCCTGGCCGTCCATCGCAGAACCTTTAAAGCCTTTTTGCTCGACAAACCCTAGCGACGGATCTCACTTTTTCTTTAGGGTTTTCTGCCCTTTCTCACTTCTTGCCGCTAGCACCAAAGATTCGGTGGCCTTGCCATCCAACGAGGTAAGTCACTGGTTCTCTTCTTGCACCGCGAGCTGGCAAATCTGGCCAAGGGGAGGTGCTGGCTCCATGGCCAGAATCTGTGACCTGAAAGTGAGGTAAGATTTATTGAGAATTAGCAAAAAACATGTAGCCTCCTCTTTATCCTTCATCACCCTGTATTGTTAAAGAGTCATTTCAGGACCGTCGAGTTTTTCTTCAGCTGCTTCCAGCTCATTTCAGAGGGCTGAAAGCTTGTTGAAGCATGCCGTTATGGACATGTTTCCCTGCTTCAGTTCGCTAAGGGCTTGGTGTAGCGAAAAAATCTTCCCCCGATCTAGTTTCCCGTACATTTCTCTAATGTTCTCTCAAATAGTTTTCGAGTCTTCTGTGGGAGGCAAACCGGTGGTGATTTCTGGGCTAATGCAATTTCCTATCCATGTTCTAACCAATTGCTTGCATTTTTTCCACTATCGCCCCATTTTTTCGTCAGTCAGAACCGGAATAGTCACGTCGATAAACCCTTCTTTGTCCTTCGTGATGAGGGCTCGCTGAAACTCCCGTGCCTAACTCGAGTAATTTTTTGGTCTTGTGAGAGGGTGGCTGATGAGTCGCAAGTCTGGCCCGTCGGAGTTGGAGACGTATAGTGCGTCGCCGAGTTCTGGGCGACCCATGGCGGCCGCGATGGAGAATGGGAGGAAACTGGGTGGAAATCCCGGGTAGGGATTTGCAGGCTAACTCGGATTGAACTCCCTCGGAATTCCCGCATTCGAATCACCTGACCCGTTAGGGTTTTTGCCCGCATTGGAAGATCTGGTCATTTCTGAATGGCCCGCCCCACTTGCGGCTGGTGGGCCGTCTTGAATCTGGCCTCCCGAAAAAGAAACATTTGGGCTTGCCCCATAATACATTGGTAATGGCACCCACCGGTAGGAAGGCCCCGAAATGGGCTGCCCCAGATTGGGTTGCCATGGAAGAAATTGCCCCATAGTGGGCTGATCAGCTCGACCTGTGGCGTTCCGCACAAAGTCTTGTGCTCCTGAGGTCGGTGTCTCCACAAGTAGGTGAGTTTGATCGTCGGCCATGATGGTAAAGCCCCCTTTTCCCTTTCCTTCATCCGTTTAAGCAAGATCTTCAAGGTGTTGATTCCTACACCGGAGTGCTAACGCTTTCTTGCAAATTAGCTTGTTTCTTCTGGTAGGCAATCAGAAAACCAGAAGAGAAAATAAAGTGGAAGAGATGGAATGCAGGTGTGTAACCTGCTCTAATACCATGAAAGAAGTCGAAGGAGAAGGGAACGAAAGAGAAGGAAGGGGGAAATTTCCTTTGTATTTCTGTATATTACTCAACTCAATGTACAAAGTCAATATTATTGTACAAAATGTGTGCAAAGAAAAGGCAACAATATAATCTACAAATCAAATCCGATATTGATTGATCTTGATTGATCCAATAATAATTGGAGGATTCTTGTATATCTTCTAATATTCCTGTGTATCTTCCAACAGTTTCTTCAGCTAAAGTTACTGCCCTACAAAAGGTAAACTAAAAGATGAATGATGCGAGAGAAGAAGAGAACAAAGACCTTAATCTTCTTGCTGAAGTTCCTTTCGTTCCTCTTCTTCATTTATCGATGGATCTTCTCCTTCCTCTACTCAACTAAGAGCTTTCCTACCTTGTAAGTTGGGTCTTCTAAGTTTGAAATATCTGTTGCGAAAGGTGCAGAACTCAAATTTGCGTTCATCAGCTTTTGGCTTGCGCGCGCAAAATGCCTTATACGGTATCAAATCGACACAATTCCATAAGAATTGGTCACCACAAATACTACAAGAGCACATGAGATTTAATGCCATGTAAGTACCAACTGCATTGAACTTTAAAACTTCATATTTAAAATGAAGCATAATGTGCTATAAAATCTTGTCAATACCTGCATATCCTCAGGAATAAGCACCCGGGTTGGATCCGAGCAAAAGATTCCGCTGTTATTGTCAGCCTGGTAATCCAGATCTCGTGCTTGCAAATCTGATTTTATTAGAACACTTCCCGAGAAGATTCCTGACCTATCTGCAGATAATGTGCCACTCATATTCTCCGGCATGTACGGCCTCATTGAGCCAACGAAGGAGCACGAAGGCAATGCAGGGTCCAAAGGAATTTATGGAGGCACAGACGAAAAGCAATCTTGTTTGAACACTGAGGCAATCAATGGAGGGCCAATTAACGGTGACATAGTTTCACGAGTAAAACTTGGTAGCCCGTTAGTGCTATTGGTCAGTGGAAGTTGATTTTCTGTTAGTTGCACTGAAGGGAAATCCATCAACAGGTGGTCTTGTTGAGGACAGACGAATGGGGAAACCGAAAATGGAGGGGAGAGAGAGAAATCAATCGAAGCAGAAATGTCATTATCGACATCTTCTTGTGGATCAAAGATTGTTGTTTGATTTCCGCTGTGGTTAATAGTGCCAGCAGTCATGGTGTTACTCGTAGTCGTGGTAGGAGTTGTGGCTGTCGTGTTAGTATTTATTCCATGGTCTTCCTGCAGGAGATCGCCAAAGTTTTGCAAATCTTCAGGTAAAGGAAATTTGGAGGAATTGGGGTACTCTTTATAGCAGCAGTTTGAACACGATGTGTTAGTATTGATTCCATGGTCTTCCAGAAGTATGTTTTTGAGCATAATCATGTATTTATTATGGAAGATCAAAATCATTTAATCAAATGTAGAAGAATAATGTCCGATATTTGCAAATATATTTTAATTGACATTATTAAAACCAGCATTGGGGCACTTACGACAAATAAGTTTTTAGCGAATAAGGTAGGAGGGAGCACAAACTTGGGTTTCAACCTAAATCATTTTCATTGTATGCAAAAGCAAAACCCAATGTTTTTTTACGCTGTATAGATAGATTAAGATTGTAGATTAACAAATTTATTTTGGAGAGATAACTTGTCAACATTTGATTATGATTGAATAGGTAGAACAAGATAGTAGATTTACAAATTTATTTCGGCGATGTGCTAGTTTTAGATTTCACGTATTGTATCAATATATGAAATATGATATATGCACCTTTTGTTGAGGTTAATCACCATTAGAATAATGTTTTGTTCAAATATTTATTTTTATTGGACGAAATTACAGAATAATTTATTTGGTTATTTGAAGCGTTTTTAAAGTCTACGGGAAATAAAGTTTTGCAAACTATGTTCACCGATCAAGACCAAGCCATGACAAAAGGGCAAAATCTAACTCATGCAAGATGTTTTGTCCAAAAAAAGAAAAAGAAAAAGAAATGCTACAATAATGTCTCTATCTTACCATATAAAGATCTAGAAGAGCATTAAGTACATAATACACATAAAAAATATTGCCACTAATATATGTGCTTTTCAAACCGCATAAAACCTTCACTCCATTTGCCCTACAAACAAAGTGCACATACATGTGAATGAATACAAAACATGTTCAAAATAAAACACTTTATGCCAAACTCATGACATCCTTCATCTTCAAATTTTAAAATAATATATGAGCTTACAATAAGCATCAACAACACAATCAACATTATCTTCAATCTAGAATTTTTTTATTTAGAGTTGTCAAATCTTGTTTCAAATGTTTCAGTTTTGCCTTGAAAGCCTTGACATTTGTATCCACCAAACAGCCCTCATCCTTAGTATGGTTGAACATTGGTCCTTAGTCTTAGTATGGTTGAACATTGGTTCTTACTCGATATTGCTTCAATAGCATTTGACAGTTGAATTGGCTATATTGATTGTGCTACCTAAGTAAAAGGATCATCGGAGCAATTTTTACTCTTACTTGTGCCATGTCTATCCATTTTCTTTCTTTTGATTAAGTGAAGAGCTTACTAACAAAGTCTGCCATGCATAAAGATCAAACCACATACTTCTCTAATCTGTGAATCTCATTCTCAGGTTCAGCTACTAAGGGCAGATTCCTCACACTTGGCTAAATAATTATAGGGCAATGGTTGTGATTAGACTTTCTTAGACCAATTATCATGTCACGAAAACATATATTGATTCCTACATTTTTCAATTGGTGGAGAGGCTAAACTTGAAATAGAAGCATGATCACTATTTCCAACATTTGCAACCATTAGTTGTAGTATATCCAGCCTATCTGTATAGCCTTCATCACCAAATACTCTAACAGTTATTCGAAGGTTGGAAAGTTGATATCCGATTTGGACGCATGCATAAAGATCACGAGGATGCAATAAATGAAGTTTCATGAGATCAATGAACTCTTTGAGTAGATAAAGAAATTGTTTATTGCCGTAGGAGTGTAGTCAATGAAAATAATTATCAAAAAGTCCCTTTTCAACATGACAATATGTGAAGGGTTCAAGATTTCAAGAGTTATAATAATTCGAATTCAAATCAATTGCATTCATAATACTATACTAAACTTTTTTTCTTCATTGTAGTGGAAGCATCGTTATGATCATCCACAAATTCATAAACCAAATGACTTATGAATTTCATTATTTCTAGACAATGTTTTCTGTCATTTGCGCAAGAAACACAAGCAATTCGTGCAATTGCCCCAAATCGTACCTTTCGAGGAAAAGCGGTGTGGTGGTTCATTGGACAAGGGCTTAGTTGTGAGTTAGAGGGAGAGAGAAAGAGGGCACAGTTGGGAGGGCATAGCGATTTGGCCATAGTGGGGGCAATGAACGAGTTAGATCCGAGGGGGCGGTGTGGTGGTTCGTTGGATGAGGGCTTGGTTGTGAGTTTGAGAGGGAGAGAGAGGGCAGAGAGCAGAGGCTAAAAGTGAAGAGAGAGAGAGAGAGAGAGAGAGAGAGAGAGAGAGTAGCTTTGTACTGGGAGAGTGGTCTCCCATGAGGTTCAAAATGTCCTCCAAAGTAGGGCCCATTTGCAACATGTGTCGCAAGCTCAATAGACCTGTAATTAGGGTGTGCAATTGGATGATTCTCGAGTAAAATCGAATTGAACCATCCGAAAAATAGGTCCAAGAACTAGTTCCCGTTGAAACCGATTCCCAAAATTTGAAATCAGTTTAAATCGGTTCGGTTCTCTGTTCGAGTGAATACCCACTTGGGAATTGGACCAACTGGACCTATTTGGGAACCAGTTTTGTAAGCCCAAAACCCTATCTTTTTCCCCCTTAATTTCTAATCTTAGAATTACGTTTTTCCTTTCACACGGCACTCCCTCATCGTTCTTCTTCCTCACTCACTTCCCTCCATAACTCTCATCACTTATTTCCGTTGTCTTCGATCATCGCTCATGCTTGCACTGTCTATCGCTAGCTCCCTCTCGCTTTCGGAGCATGACGCTCTTGCCTCCCTCTCTCGCTCTCGTGCTCTTACAGTCTCACAATCTCTCACATTCTAGTTCGCTCTCGAGCTCTCACTGTGCTTGTTACGTCCCATCAGCGTCACATGCTAAGCGCAAGTGGAAACTATACGGATTATCGTCAAGAGAGGACCTATTGATCTCAATTATCACACCGTAGTATCTCAACCTATTTGGTTAGCATGTATAACATAGATATTTTATGATATGAAACTTTCCTAATATACGATCATCATGTAACAATCTTATCACCTAGCATTAGACAATCCAGTTAAGAAATAATGTACAGATCACGAAGGGCTTCATTAGCTTTCCTGCAAAATTCATTCCGGCTTACATATGTCGACCTGGATTACTTACAGTTCTGCACCTATGTACATCATATGTTTACAAGTTCATGAACAAAAGTGTAAGTAATTAGCATGGGAAATGGTGAAAGGGGTTCCTAACTTCACTACTCCTAAACAAGCCCACGTCTATCAAAAAACAAAAGATGTCTTCTCCAGTTTCATCTTGAATTGGGCGCCTAAGCATCACCTACCCTGGCTCTAGGTCCTTTAGCATTGAACTGAAGAGGGACAAACAGTTCCCCTTCATGGTTTATGAACCATGCAACGAATCTCATAGGGATCCAATCTACCCTGCCATCATCCATCCAGAGCATAGTCTCGTATCGCGTATAAGATAGCTCAATATCGAGGTCATATACGTCGTGAAAAGAAACATCAATGTATGTTATCACCCTATAACGAGTGATCGGTGGTACGTCCATAATAACGATCTAAAAAATAGAAAGGAATGAGCAATGCCAAGTTAAGAAATAATAAGATCTAAACTAGACTATCCACAGTTGCCAAAGAAAGCAAGAAAACATAACCAAATAGCGCATACTTAGACTAAATCATCCAAGTATAGTTAAATAAATACTAAGATGTCACATGAATGATCACTTCATATCAAGCACACTAAATATGCATGTATGCCTCCTATTTCTAACTAGAACCTAGATGAGATGCAACAACAAGCAAACTTACACGCCAAGTGGATTTATATTAGAGTGTGTATGTCAAAGTCCACCCTCGATCAGTTTATCCATAAGAACTCAAGCTGGCCCAGTTGAGTCTCTTCCGAAATTCCACATCTGTACTTCCATGATATTGTTATCATGAGCATCTCACTCCGAGGCATCCTAATATCACACAACCGAGGCATCCCAAGATCACACAGCATGGGACATCTCACTCTGAGGTATCCCCATTCCCCACAACCAAAGCATCCCTAATCACACACAGGGGCATCTCAACTCCGAGACATCCTAGTATCTCACTCAACCGAGACATCCAATATCATATAACATGGGCATCCCACTCCTCGTGGCATCACTAGTATCCCAATACATATGGAAATCTCTTATTTAATTCACACATTCCACACATCACACCTTTGAATTATATCACATCATAGCATGCATATGACCTCAAGAGCACATGATTACTTCAAGCAACACTCAAGGCTCACACAACATTTCATTCATGTTGCACTCATTGCACACATATGCCATAATTAGTAACCATACAATGACCACACTTTGAATTATGGAATAGACATGCTCATGCACAAACTAACCATTATTACGAGGCCATTAGACTCCCTGCATGCCATGAAAATCAAGTACAAGAGGCATAGCATCTATTGCACAGTCTCAAATTAAAGCAGAATAAAGGCTTGCATGAGCAATTTTAATCATAGAAACCGAAAGTGTATCAAATCTTGTCGAAATGTTACAAAATTTTAATATGTTATAGAAGAGACATAGATTAGCATTTTTTTAAGCGAAAACCTAAGCCTATTTCTGGATGTATAAAGAGCAGTAACTTGCTGTCTTTACCCTTAAATTATGTAGCAACTTCCAGTTTACGCACCTACTGAAGAAAATTATTTTCGCCATTCGAACCTCGATCATTTGTTCTCAAATTTTGATATTTTATTCCTAAAGATGTGACCTACAACTTTCATGAAGGGTTTAAGGTACAACTCCATCTAGAAAATTTCATAAAATTCATAAAACTAACTAAGATTCTGCTGGTTTCTACAAGTTAGTTTGTTGTTCTAAGGGAGGAATGTTCACACCAGTTAATTTCTACAAGAAATCTCTAGCAACCAGTAGTCGAAGTCTAAAATAGTTGGCGTGCTCTTAAGAAAATTGGTTATTTCCATTGACTACACATTTAAGACCCAAAAATGACACATAAACTAGTAATTTCTACCCCGGTCTCCCTCAATCGGAGCATCTCGAGTCCCTGTCTCCATCTATGGCTACATCAGGTTGTTTAGTTTGTCTACAACCTCTTTTAGTACCTCGACACTTCTCCAACAGAACCTAAAGTGATCTCTATAGCTCATAGACTACACACAACAGCCTATAGTTCAACCCAAGACTAGAATTCGCCTTTCGACCCCTCAAAACCAACATGCAACACCTATATATCACTCAGCGGTCATCTACCCACCATCTCGACCAACATAGCTACCTTGCGCTCGATTTTTTGACCATCCAAACCTCGATTATCACATGCAAAGACCAACAGCTCCATTTGAGTGTCTATCTAACTTATTCCAACTCAAAACAGAAGCATCAAGACTTAATTTTCCACCATCCAGCATGGTCCACAAGTTCCCTCGACGAACGGCAGATAACTTCAAGTTTAAGACCTCATCATTTCCTTACTTGTGGCTAGGCTTCACTGGTGGCTCACAACTCTTCGGAATTCTGCCCTCAAACATGCGCAAGAAGAAGAAGAAGAAGCTGGGGTCATCGGGCTTTGCTTATGTGCAAGCCGTGCAGAGAGAAAAGAGAGAAATAGAGAGAGGATTTGGGGAGAAAAAAATGGCGTGAGTTTCGAGGAAAACCAAATGTGAGTGTATAGATTTTATTTTAAATCCCAAGAATAGATATTATTAGGAAGAAATGATGATGTCTCCTCTGAAAGCTTTGGGTTGGAGAGAAACCGAGAGGGAATGTGACATCGTGAATTGCGACCCCGTCTCGATAATATGAAATGAGCATTTCGTCAACATGCCTATGGTCATTTTACTTTGAGTTGGCCACTCATGAGTAACTAATCTATTAGGTGAAGCCGTTAAGGGATACAAACGCGATAAATTTGAGAATTCAATCAAAAATCGACTGCTCAACCGTGATAATTGACAAGCGTCGATATGGCACCATTATAATCGATTAGTGATCGGATATAGGTCGATTCAATGGAATGTCGTAATTAAATCGTGGATGATTCCACATGATTGCGAAATTTGCGTCAAACGGCACTAACCCGGTTTTCTATTGAAATTATACTCGGTGCACGTAATTGAAACCTTGTGATTTTTACGATAACCGAGAGTCGCCGACGAGTTGAAAATGCACAAACGTGGATCGAAAATTATTGACCACGGGTCAAATGCGTTAAAATCCCTAAAAACTACCCGATATGTTAAGTTGTACTAAAGTCGTGTTCGATCAATTTTAATCATGAAATTGAATTCAGTTTCGAGAATTGGATGTTCGAGCGTGTCATGATTCATTTATAAGATGTTGTCTCATCTTTCAGAGAAATTCCCTCTAGTTTGCGGAAAAATTGATTTCGAACAAATCGGAAAAGAATTAGAAATTCGTATCGGCTGTTGGGAGGGATTAAATGGCTGTCAAAAAGAGTTATTTTGTGAGAATTGAAGGAAAATTTGCTATTAGAGGTGTGCTTGACTAATTGGTATGAAGACTTTGGGGCAAGAGTGATCATGGGTTGATATTTTGGCCTAAGTTTGATTGGTGGTGGCCTTGACTTCTTGGCCCTTGTCCTCTCTCTCTCTTCTCCCTCTCTCTCTCTCACGGAAACCAGCCGCCCACTTTCCCCTTCTGCTTATTCTTCTTGCTTCTTCCTTCTCACATTCATTTCTCCCCCCCCCCCCTTATTTCGTTTCCTCCCTTCCACCTTCATGCTCTCACCCACGCCTCCACCATCATCCCATCATTTCCTCCCGACCAGCTCACCATCCCTCACCATCCATCATCATCCGCATCACTCCCACACCAACGCCATTTCAACCTCACGCCCACAACTCCTTTGTCATCCGCACAGCTCACTCCATCCAGCAACACCAGCCCTCACGCCATCAGCCGCTTGTCCCACGTGCAGCAACCGCTGCCACCAACTTCGCCACCAGCAGACCTCAGCCCGTGTCCAGCGACCTCAGCCCGTCTAGACACGTCCAGCCGAGTCTCCTCCGACCAGCAGCACCGCCTCAGCCCCAAACTGAGCTGATCCGAGCCCACCTTGGCTGAGCACTTGTGGGACAACCACAGCCGCCGGTTGGACTCCGTTTGAGAGACGGTAGGCTCGGGTCTTCACCGCCGTTGCGTCGCTGTCGCCGTGAGCCCGCCACCGTCGAATTTCAGTGAGTTAACTCCCTAATCCTTGATTAGGTTGTTAATTGCACTTAGGGGTTAGATTAGTGTTAATTAGCCTGGTTAGATTAGTGCTAAGTGGATTAGCTTAATTTCAGATTCGGTTTACTGAACCCTCTACAATTTTGAGATTGATTCCTTCTTGGAAAATGTTCTAGACATCCGGAACTATGACATATATTTTACTCAGAATTTTATGGATTTAAATGAACAAGATTTCACCCTCGCCATTTGCAAAACAGAATCTTGGCTTGTGCTGAAACAGCGACATTTTGGTGTTCAATGGATTTTTATCAACTCTTAGGGTTAGATTTTCGAAATTATTTCTTCACAAAAGTTGTTCTTCACATCTTGTAGTTTATCATAGTCGAATTTCAGATCAAACAGATATGTTTTGGACCTCAAACCAAACTGATTTTGGAATACAGAATTTCTGGAAATGGACACAGTTTTTGTAACGGTTTGAGCGATTTACTGCTCTTAATCTAGAAGGATCTGGGTCAAGGTGTCTTCATGAAAAATGTCCATTTAAGTGTTCTCTAGAATATATTCAAATTTTAGAATTTTCTGAGCTCTTTTAATTAGGTTTCTGGATTTAAATTTGGAGACGCACGAGTGGCTCAGTTTCTGCCAATTAGGACCGGTTATGGTTTTGTGGTTGTTCTTGATGTTGTGCTTGCTGAATAAGGTGTATTTAGTGATGTGGTGGACTTGTGGCATGCTGAGAACTTATGTGTGAGATCATGATGTGGATTGCTCTTTGTTGGTTGTTTATTGTTTTTGCAAAACATGATCTTTGGGACCATTAAATAGAAAATAAATGAGGTGTCGAGTCCAGACATCAAAACTTATTTTGCCAATGAAACAATGAGGTTTTAAACTAGGTGTGTGCAAAGTTTGACGGATTAATTTTGAGTACATTAGCACCTATGAATTTATTTCTAAACATTTTGAACCAAAAAAAAAGAAAAAAAAAGAGGAGTTACTAAGGTTAGTTTTGAAAAGAGGGTGGTTGGAAAAGAAATTAGAAAAGAAATATGGTGTCGGGTTTGGACGCCAAGTTTTAAGGGCTCAATAAAATTGTGAGGTTTCAATCTAGATGCATGCAAAGTTTGGCGGGTTTATTTCAAATACGGGACCTCGTATGAATTTATTTCGGAAGGTTTGAACAAAAAAAAAAAAAAAGAGCATTACTAAGTTTATTTTTAAAAGGGGATTTTGGTGTTTTGGCTATATGATGGAAGCTAAGAGTTGATTTGGTGGATGAGGTGCCTGCATGGTTAGGTTACTTAAGTAGTTCAATTTAATTAGTCCCAATTTATTTATTTAATTGCAAGTTATTTAATTAATTTTAATTAGCGTAAATTGTGATAGAATAGCCATTTTATAGAATTTTACGCTGATTCTCGTTGTTGACTTTATACGTGAAATTGATTGCTTATTTGTGCAATTGAGTGCTTGATTGCCATTATGGATTATTATTGCAAAAATTGGATTTTATGGTATTTAAATAGAAAAATACCGGGTGTCGGTTTTTGACGCCAAAAATGTTTTAAGTACTATTAAAATCATGAAATTTTCAAATGGGAGAGTATCACGTTTTGTGGATTGATTTGACTGTGTAACCACGCACAATTATTTTACCGGGTGTTTTTAATATGAAGAAAATTGGCAAAGTCCATTATTTGAAATGTGAGTATTTGAGTGCAAAGCACGATGTTCTTGGCCGAACATGGATGTGCAAGTGATCGCTATTAGAACCCGTCACCCAGCTGGAGTTTAGGGACGATGCCCGATTTATCGGATGCCTGGCGGGAGTCCATAAGCGGGTCGCGGTAGAGGCCAAACTGCTGTCCCTTTTTGGGATGTTGTCTAGGCGGAAGTTCTAGACATTGCCGTGCCTGACGGGGCGGGACAGTGCTTGATTTTTATCAGATGCCCAGCGAGAGTCCGGATGATCGCCGACTTGGGAGTTGGCCATGGCTAATGGGCCATAATAACTGGAACATACATGAGTGGATGAGATAGCTGCACCTGATTATGAGGAAAAATTGTGCGGCACGGTATGGGACGTGTCATAACGGTTTTACCCTATAATCGGGACCCCTGTGGATATTGATGGATGAAATGAGGCGTTCAAGTTGTTAAGCATGCTTGTGATATTTATAATGCGTATATAGTGCACTAATGTGCAGGGACGCGCCGAAGGGAGGTAAGTTCTTGATGGTGCATGTTTAGGACGCCTTTGAGTGAATTTTCGTCCTAATCGGGGTTTAGGGTGTTGACTCATTGAGACTTTGTCTCACCTCGTCGTGGTTTAAATTTTTCAGGTCCTTACTATGGAGTTACCAGAGGGTGTCGTGGAGGGTCCCTGAGCCAGAGTCGAAGGGATCCGGAGTATAGGTTGTCCGGTAGTTCTTTTTGGGACAGATCTTTGGTGTACAGACTTGTAGGACTAACTTGGCTTGTATTTATGAAAAGTATGTTTTGTGAAGATTGGTTGTTATGCTTTTCTATCCCATGTTTGTTTGTTGTTTGGAGATTGTTAATTCGCCTCAGCGTGTGCAATAAAATAAATGGGTTGGTGACGCATCCCGGGAATATCGCAATTTGATTGACCGTCGAGGGATGTGCGCGTGCTCGAGGTTCGAGGTGTGATAGGGAAGAGATGAAAGTCGTGGCTCCCATGCACGCATTTTTCTTCATGGTCGACACCTGGCACTCGAGAATGGTTAAGATTAAGTTCTAATCCATGTCGTTAATTAGTCTAATAGTTTCTAATGTTGTCTACTTAGTTTCATTTCGAACCCGCAAAATTTTCGGTCCTCTCGTAACTACAAGTCCATGCATTTGCACGAATCGAATTGACGCGTTAACGTCTCAATGCTAATCTATGATACAAATAAAGGTTAATCACTAGAAATTACTAAAGTTAGTTTTCAATAACACAATCACAATCGCTTATAAATTTTAATAAAATCCTAATCAAACCTCGCATAAGGCTTAACCTATAATCTTAATCGAAAAAAATTAAAGCGTTTGGGCCTAAATACCCGTCTCTGGCCCACCGAGCTCATCCCATTACATTTTACGAGCCACTAGACTTAATTCACAACTTTAATGAACCCGACTCTTAGCCCGTTCCAAATCAAGCCAAAGTCCGTAGCTCATCCTTTGGTCGATCGAGCCCATGCTTGATATCTTCGTGTAGCCTGTTAACTACTTAAGCCCATGCTTTCCTCACAGCCCATCTAGCTTGTCATTTGGCCCGCTTTAAAATAATCCAAACCCATTATACTCCGATTATACTTATAAGGTCGGAAAATTCAGGATGTTAGTGCGCCATTGCCCCCATGCAACTAGATTCGAAGATTGGGGGTTTAGAGATTTTAGTTTTAATTTTCTCTTGTTCTCCAATAAGGTGTTGAGTGAGGTTTGAAGATTTCACCCTTTTTCTTTCCCTCTCTTACTAGGTTGTCTATTTCACTGCTTCAAAATTTTTCTTATACAATCTAGGTTTACTTTGGGTTGAATTTCGGTTCTGTACTCTATGCTAATAACTATTGATATAATAGCCTATTTTCGGATGACGTTGCAGTCATTATCATTTGTTGCCCACGGTCGGAGTCAATATGTATGATTAATTTAATGAAAAACCTCAAATTAGTAAACCGATAACAAATTTGTCCAAAAATATTTTTTTGATCACAAAAACCCTCAAACTGGTACACTTGTCACAAATCTACTTTAGATTAATTTTTTGACCATAAAAAACCCAAACTGGTACATATATCATAAATTTATCCAAAATTAATTTTTTTATCACCAAAAATCCTAAACTGCTATATTTGTAATTAATTTACCCTAATTAGTTTCCATTAAATTGGATTAACTGCTATGTGTCATACAACTCAGTAATATGACAGTCAAATTTAACATAAACTAATGGTAGATAAATTTGTCACACTCACAAGTGCACCGTTTTAGGATTTTGTTGTTGTCAAAAAATTAATATGGGGCAAATTTATAATATGTGTATTAGGTTTGAATTTTTCATGGTGTCAAAACACACACACATATAAATATATGGAAACATTTTTTTCAGCAGAATGTTGACTTTTGATTTCTTCTCCACACTTTGCATTTGCTTCCTCAGACTCAGTCTGCGTGCTTTGCATTCTTAGCGCAGTGGGAATGCAGAGACTTGGACCAGATATTGTAGTGAAGGGCTCAAGGAGATCATGCAGAGTGTTGAGGAGGATGTAAAGCCGTTGCGTCCCACCGCTGCTTGTCGTCGATAGGTGGAGATGGTCAGCTCCACTCGTCCCGCATTCTCGCGAGTCTTCTCCGCCGACCTTGCAAGGGGGTCGCCCTTCTACAGTGTTTGGCAAAGTTGGAATCATGACGACATCCCATTGAAGGGGGAAGACCTGGTGTTGAAGTTTGGCATGGATCCTGCGTTGAAAATTCTAAAGAAATAATGATATCAATTCGTGCTAATTATGAACTAAACCTTATAAAATTCTCAACATCTTGGAAATCATTGACATAGATGTCAACAAAGTCACAAAAGACGGCCGGCGTTGACGCGGATAATTTTTATAATTTTTTTATAAAATTTTATGATATATTTTTTTAATAATTTGTTATTATATTTTTTTTTTCTTTTTTTTTTCCAATGAAATCCAAAGACTATCGCCGATCATTAAGATCCTCGCCAGCCACTGTGAGGCCCAGTGGCTGGTGAGGGTTGGCTGGCCTTTTCATGTGGTTGTGAGGGGTTGGTCAACCCTCGCATGTGACCCGTGAGGGTTGGCTAGCAACCTTGGTTGGGATTAGAAGAAAAAAAAAAAGAAATAAAGAGAGAAAAAGGAAAAAAAAATAAAAAAAAGAGAAGACAAAAGTAGAAAAAAATTATCATTTTTTAAAATTATAAAAAAAAAAATTATTCACGTCCGTGTCAACCTTGCCAAATAGGTTGATCGGTCAAAAGCTGCCAGAATGACTAAATTGGCAAATCGCAAAAAAAGTTCATAATTAAATTCGCCAAATTGAAAGTTTAAGAACTAAATTGACATAAGTACAATAAATTTAGGGTTAATACCCTGAAAAACCCCAAACTGGTACACTTGTGACAAATTTACCTTTTGTTAGTTTTCGTTAAATTTTATTGTCAAATTATTAAGTTAAATTACACGTGACAATTGACTAGTATATCGATTTAGGATTTTACACATCGTTTGTCACAATTTACAATTTTTGTAATTTTTTTTTTGTGGTATTAATCTAATTTAGCGGAGGGTATATTTGTCACAAATTTATCAATTTGGGATTTTTTATGGTCGAATAAATTAGTTTAGGGTAAAATTGTCGTAAATGTACCAGTTTAAGATTTTTTATAGTCGATCGGGGTAAATTTGTCACAAATGTACCAGGTTTGGGATTTTTCATGGTAAAAAAATAGTTTGGGGTAAATTTGTCACAAGTGTACCAGTTTGGGGTTTTTTAGAGTATTAACCCATAAATTTATAACTTTTTTTTTTTTAGTAATTTCCCCTTTTTAAAATAGATTTGCCACACTTCCTCTTTATCATCTAAGATATCACAGGTCAAGAGACATCCAACTTTTTGGCTGTAAAAGAAGATCTATGTTCATTTTTTTTCTTATTTCATCATAAATTGAAGCGGGAACGTCCGTTAGCTTGGGCTTAGATTATGTAATGCAATAGGTACAAGAGAAAATAGTGTACCCTAAAAGTGCCATGTCAATTTTACTCTGAACCATTCACACGTCGACATGTGTCCTCGGGGCCCACCACGTCAGCCAACTTCAAACCAGCACTCTCGCGCTCTGCTCCCTCTGAGAAATTGATGTAAAGTGTTAGGTAAGTTTGGCACTACTTATCTCTTGGTGCATGCGAAACCTATCAAGTAACGAATTTTTGAGACCATCACCTTCTTGTGTACTGATTTGGTAGTAATGGTATTTCAATACATCAACTTCACATGCAAGAAATAGTAGTGGACCCACATTGAGGTGACCCAAGACCACTTGACACTTGTTCTCTTCAGTAAGAATGGCCTTCAAGTTAATATTTTTCATTTTCATTGTCATTATAAATAATAGTTCATCATATAATGCTGTGAGACGACATTGTTTGAAGTTATGAATCTTCAGTTTTCGAAGTTCGTCTAAATTAGCTTTAACATGACTTTGTGACTGCTCGAAGCAATCATTCTATAGCACCTATCCAATCTGTCAAGCGTACTAAAAGAAGCCTAGGGAAGCTACTCTCATCTCTTGGGAATTTTTTTCTTGATGGATGTCAAAAGAAAAAGTGAAAATTCAAGTATTGTTTTTTATTGTCAAGAAAGATTGGACACCTTCATAGTTTTAGTGCTAAATTTTCATTACTTCATATGTTCAAGATTGAATTATTGTCTAAAGACAAAACTGTGCAAATTAAAACAATAAAAATGATAAATGTGATGTCGACTATCAACTCATTTTCAAACAGTAAAACAAAAGAAATCATTTTGCTTGATATATTTGATAAATTTGGAACTTATGTTGCATAGTTTTGAAGACATTTTACTTTGAAGTAATGAAAAATTATGGCTGATTGCATGTTGTTCCTCTTTAACAGGTCAAGCATTTGGTGTTTCATTTTAATCCCAGCTTGGGTGCGAAGTTACACGTGTAAATTTATTGGATGGCTGAATCGAAGTAATTTTTTACTTGTATTATTCGAAACATTTATTGTTTTCTTAAATAAAAGTGGGATAATTATATTTTGTTCTTTTAATTGCAGCCTGAAACTTCCCATCTTGTACATGTAATGCGTGATATGGAAAAGGACTTTGAGTTTGCAATAGGAATGGTTTTTTCAAATGAACTTGAAGCATATAATAAGTATGTGGCCTATGCAATTAGTAAATGATTTGGAGTGAGGAAGGGTAATTTGGTTAGAAATACTAAAGGAAAAATAACTCGACAGACTTTTGTGTGCAATTGTGAGTGGTATTCAATCAGCTCATCCGATGAAGAAAAGAAATTTGAGAAGTTTGAAGTTAGATGTGGCTGTCTCACTCATATCAAGTTTAAGGTGGATAATGATGTCTATTAAGCGATAGAGTATAATTCTAAGCAAAATCATGCATTTGTTCCCGAAAATCAAAGGCATCTGATTAGATGTGGAAGACTTGCAAGGGTGTTTTAGTTGACATGATGAAAGCTGGCATTAGCAGAACTACGGCATATAATTCTTTAGCAAATGAAGCAGGAGGAAGCAAAAACTTGGGTTTTAACCTGCGTGATTGTCATAATTTTTTGCAGACGACAAGATCCAATGGTATAATTGGAAGAGATTGTCAAAATCTTTTTAATCATTTTCATAGCATGGAACAACAAAACCCAATGTTTTCTTACGCTGTACAAGTAGATCAAGATGGTAGATTAACAAATATATTTTGGAGAGATAGCTTGTCCAAATTTGATTATGACTGTTTCGGTGATGTGCTAGTATTTGATACCACTTATTGCACCAACAGATATAATATGATATGTGCATCTTTTGTTGGGGTTAATCACCATTGGAAAAATGTTTTGTTCAGCTGTGCATTTTTAGCAGACGAGACTGCAGAATCATTTATTTGGTTATTTGATGCGTTTTTGAAGTCTATGGGAAATAAGGCTCCGAAAACCATGTTTACTGATCAAGACCAAGTCATGGAAAAAGCAATTAGAATGGTATTTCCGAATACACAACATCGTTTATGCACTTGGCACATCATGAAAAATGCCAATCAAAACATCCCACTTCTTTACCATGACCCAGGTTTTAGGGATAAATATTTCCTAGCACTTATGTATAGATGCAGATCGAAGGACGAATTTGAATCTACTTGGAAGGAAATGGAAGAGAAGTGGAATACTAAGGATAACAGTTGGCTTTAGAGATTATACAACCTTAGACATAAATGGAGTTTAGCTTTTGGTTGTGATATTTTTACATGTGATATAAGATCAAGTCAAAGAAGTGAGAGCACCAATAATGTCTTCCAAAAACTAGCGAACAAGTCATCGACCCTTATACAATTTGTCCACTACTACAAAGAACAAGTGAAGCACATGAGAGAAGTAGAAAGTCAAGATGATTACAATTGTCGTGGGATGCCTAGATTGATGGTTTCGCATGACATCTTGATGCATGCTGCTTCAGTGTATACTTGTGCCATTTTCACAAGCTTCGATGATGAATTTTTCTAAAGTGTCTCTGAAAATACTGCAAGTAGTACATTTGATGGATTGATTTAGTTATTTACTCTCAAGGGAGAACATATCGATTACACGCATTCCATCTACCTATGTTTTGAAAAGATGGACTAAGGGTGAAAAGGAGGGGATTGTGAGTAATGAATTTCAGCAAATGTCATTGGATTCATCTTAGTTTAATCGGTTTTCCATGTTAATGCAACAATCTTTTGAACTGATGAGTTTGGAAGCTGAAGATGACAATACTATGAGAATAGTGAGCAAAAATATGCAAAATGCGAAGACTGAAATTTCATCATACAAATCAAGTGTGATTGTGACTGATGATGCTAGTAATGAGGATAATGAGGCTTATGTGTGCAACATCTCGGTATTGGATCCCCTTCGAAAGAAAGGAAAGGGAATAACTTATGGAAGACTTAAAAAGTTCAAGTGAGAAAAAGAAGAAAAAATCTAAGAAAGGAACACCCCCAACACCAATCGAAAGTCATGGTGGGTGACATATTATTCTAATTATATGATTAGTTTAATTTTTTTTATGTATGTTATATGATGCAAATTTACATATTTATTATTTTGTATAGTTAGTTGTCCAAGCAACACAGGATGAAACTCAATTTCCAGATTATTCAAGTTATTCAAATCAGTTTCATAGTGCCTTTCATCCTAGCAATATCGGTGGTCCTTTAGTAAATTCAAATTTTTATAATCAAGCATGTCACTCTTAGTCTTCCATTTGAATTTATATTTAACTAATTTGGTCAATTTTTTTTTGTATAGATGCAGCAATCACCATACATCATGCCACCGGGAATTATGAGTGGATTTAGCCAATTCTCCAGTTAGGTATTTAATAGTTTGGTATATTAATTTAATTGCGTTTTACTAATTGGATCATTTATTCTATGTAGATGCGACCACCGTATGTCATGCCATCAGGGATTATAAATGGTTTTTCCCCATTCACTAATCAGGTACTAATTGTGAAATCATGTTATATCTTAATGTTATTTCATCTTATTATTACTATTGTAATATTCATTATTTATGGTTTATCTTGGATAGATGTATAATCATGGAACTCACGGAACCATTTTGAGTTAGGTACAACTTCCGTTTTCTCTTGTGGGATTATTTGAGACATTTTTGTCTTGGTATTTATTTAGTTTAATGTAAATAAATTGATTTTTCCTTTATACAAGGATCATCAAATTCTTTTCAGCATCCTGGGTAAATGAATTGAACAATTCCGAAGGAACACAAACAACTGCTCCGAAGTAACGGCACATGACTCTTATCTATTGCATTGCGATGCTTCTTGTGGTAAGATCAGCGTCGTTGATGTTGGGAGCAGCACCGGGCTTGCTGGTTTGCCTTTACATTGTGTGATTTTTCTCCACAGCAATCTGTCGATTCGTTTGTCCTTGTAAGCTCTTTCCTTCCCAAAGGTGGTCAAACTTTTTCCGTGGCTGTTTACCCATCTGAGTTCGGGATCCAGTGCATGAAAGAGGAAGAAATTCATGGCCCTGTTGGGCTCTTTGATGATGAGGACGATAGGAATGAAGATCATTTGGAGGAGAAACAGGAGACTCTTGGTGAGATATTGAATGGAGATCGCCTAGTAACTGCTCCATATGAAGTAAAATTTCTACAGGGGAAGGATCATGAGGTTGCGTGTGCAAAGAAGTTGACAAGTGAAGAAGTCTCTCAAATCCAAGCTGCAATCAAGCAGTTTTATATATTTCAGATGTACTGTGATGATTTGCCAATCTGGAGATATATAGGAAAGGTTGAAGAATAATCAACAAATAATTCAGAGCACAAATATCTCCTTTACCAGCATTTCAAAATCGAAATCTTTTTCAATAAGGATCAAATAATAGAGGCTCATTTGTTGATGCACCCTAATAAGGTAGTGGAGTTGGCTGAAGGCAGGGATATGGACATAGAGCTACAGTATAGCGTGCATTGGATAGAAACAAATGCACATTTCCATGAAAGGATGAGGAAGTGTCACACCCCGATCATCAGGCACGCACACATTCTTCTACTTGGTCGATTTTATAATGCGATATCCCAGAACTAAGTATCACCGACCCTTTTATTCTCATAATTAGTCTACTAAGCAAGGATTAGTGAGATTACTCACTTGCGCAAAGCGAAGACCGGGACACTGCGACGACGACGCGACAGCGGCCGAAATCGGGCTTTCAATGACATCGGCGGGCTTGGACCGGGCCTTAAACTTGGGCCCAACAAATCTTAGCCCAACTGAGATTTCATCTTGCTTTTGGGCCAGACCCAAGTTGGATTGGGCCTGATGAAGATGGGCTTCAAGTTGCTGGAAATTGGGCTTCAAATGGGTCAATTCTGCGGACCGTTGGGCTCGTGAATTTGCTGGCCCAACCGTGGGCTGAGCTGCTGGACCGAACAAGGAGCAGTTGGGCCGTGAAGATGCGTGGAACGGGCGGCCTCGTGCGAGAGACGCGGACGAGCCGTGCTACTTCGTTTGTGAATTAGCGTGGCAGCAGCTTCTGTCTTCGTGGCATTGAGGAGATTCACGCGGACGAGTGGCCGACAGAGTCAACTAACGGTGGAATCGTGGAGGACGCCTGGCAGCGCGAGGGAGAGTCTTGGTCTTCAGTGGATGGCGTTGCTGACTGCCTCCGATCCCGCGGCTTCTTCGTTGGTGTGGCGTGAGTGGCCGACCAAACTCGGTGGGGTTTTGGTCTTTAAGGCTTCGTGGATGCTGCCAGTCAACAACCAAGGCCAGCGAGAGGAGTTTTGACCGAAGGAGACCAACGGTAGTGGGGCTGGCGCACGAAGAGATGGAGTAGATGGCACGGATGAGGGAAAAGGCAGCTGTGGGCGGTGGAGTTTCGTTCGGTGGGAGCTGCGTCGTTTACGGGGCAGAGAAGTGGAGAAGCTGTGGCGGTCTTCAAAGAAAATGAAATGGAGAGAGAGACGAGCAGATGGCGTGGGGTCTCGCTCGAGAAAAGGGGCAGACAAAGAGAGAGGATTGTGATGAGAGGTGAGAGCCCCTTAAGCTTGATATTTTGCAAATATCTTCCAAAAACCATCCTAGGCCATGTATAATTACTTGGTCTTCAATGATCCAACATGACACCCTCTTCTAGAAGCTAAAATGGTCCAAAGGTTGTGGCTTGGTGGGGGTACACGAATTTTGGCACAAACCCTCTCAATTGGACACCGATCTTTGCTCGATTTAATCTCATTTGACCCTTACAAAATCAATTGGCACTTCAATGCCTCAATTGACAATTTTCCTCATCCAATAATCCATCATGCTTCTCAATTTCGAAATCAAAAACCATCTTCGGCATTTTCTGCACAAAAACAATTCGGTGACAACTTTTTCCCAAAAAGTGTCGGGTGTCAGAAAAATCTTCTAAGACTGAGTCGTGATCCTAAAATTTATTGTGACATGACAGAACCTTCAATTTTTGAAATTGGACTTGAATCGGCGGTTAATTTCCATTTGGCGTGTTTTTAGCGTGACCTAGGCTATCGGGTAGTTTTCAGAACTTTTTAAGGCAAATGACCCGTGGTCGATTTTCTTCGAACCACTATGAACCCATTCGACTCAATGGCGACTCTCGATTGTCGTGAAAATCCCGAGGATTCAAATACGGACACAGGGTACCAAAATGACAGAAAAATCAGATTAGTGTCGGTTAACGAGAATTTTCCAATTTAGTGGAGTCACTCACAATCGGCCACACATCTCAGTCGACCAGACCTATCTCTGGTCTTAAATCAATTTTTAACTGTGCCGCAATGGCCTCTAAAGATGACCACGGTTGAGAAGCCGATTCCTGATCGAATTCTCAAGTTTATTGCCCTAAAATTTCTTAATTACTTACCTAGACAGTCTAGTTATTTCAAGAGTGATCGGCTTTGAGAATAGCCATATAAACGCGTCAACGAAATGCCAGATTAATTCAGTAGAAAACAGGTTGAGAAATTCAGGATGTCACAAGAAGTATTTAGTGCCACAATTCTTCAATACACCATTTTTCAACATGTGTGACGTTTCTGATTCTGTTTGGATGCCTTTTAATTTACTATATGAGAGTCATCCGGAAGGATTTTTATGAGTAAGAGTGCAAGCATTTGTCACCCTCTTTTCCTTGTTGTTATTGTGTTCTCTCTATCTATGCTATGGAATATGTGTTTTTACATGTTTGATCGCTTGGCAGTTTCATACCTGAAGACACAGCAATAGATAGAGAGCAGACAGGATGGAAGTGCATCCGTTCTGATGTCATCCGGTATCCAAATAATAGGTCTTTGTTTGCTGCAGCCCTCGGTTCTGGTGCTCAGCTGTGCATTCTGTGAGTTTCTTAACCAATCAATGCATCTGAGATCATCTTACTCAACAGGCCGATCGGCAGTCCTCTAACTTCTTGTGTTATAAACTTCTGATTATTTATAATCTTTTTTCTCAGAGCCACATTTACTTTACTACTTGGGCTTCTGGGTGTATTTTATCCATTCAACCGAGGAAATTTGTTCATAGCATTGATAGTCCTGAACACCATGACTTCTGGCTTTGCTGGATATTTAGCTGTCTTATTCTACTGCCAGATTGAGGGAAAAAACTGGGTATGTTCTAACAGGCTAAATTTTAAGCATCTTCATTTGAACACTTTAATATACATCATGAAACTTGAGCCTAATCTTCTGAGTTTTACAACAGGGCAAAAATTTGCTGCTGACAAGGTCTTTATTTTCTGTGCCGTTGTTTCTTATATTCTGCTTCCTTAATACTGTCGCGGCGTCTTACCAAGCAAACGCAGCACTTCCTCTAGGAACAATCTTGATATTACTGTTGATTTGGATATCGCTTGCATTGCCATTGCTTGTTCTTGGGGGGAATAGTTGGGAAAAAGAGCCACGGTGAGTTTCAAGCTACTTGTGAGACCTCAAAGTGCCCCAGAGAGGTCCCTTCACTCCGATGGTACAGGGGCACACTTCCCCAGATGGTCCTGGCAGGTTTCTTGCCTTTTTCTACAATCTACATGCAGCTGCATTACATGTTAATGAGCTTGTGGGGTAATAGGGTCTATACCCTTTATAGCACGATATTTGTCATCTTCATTATTCTGCTCATCACAATTTCATTAATCACCGTGGCTCTGACGCACTTTCAGCTAGCTGCCGAAGATCATTGATGGTGGTGGAGGTACATCTCTCTCTCTCTGATATGTATAGATGATGCCCGGGTTTCCTTATGACAGAACCAACGGTGTTAATTACAAATGTGCATTATAATGCATCTGTCTTCGCATCGATACAAGTGTATACGCTGGCAACTAGCGACCGTGCATGCACACAATTGCTTACCCTTCCGCTTCGGGAGGCTCGGTTATCTTCAGGGCTGTTTTATCATCTCACGATGTATGTTATAGTACTGAGACAAGTTCTCTTAGGTTGTTCTCCAGGTTAAAGCTGTGAATACATCCATGAGACAGTGCATCTTATGGCATGGATTATGTCATGTTTTCATACCTCGGAATCCTGTCGGATATATGTGTGTTAACACTCTTAAGGACTATGTTTCCACGTGCATAAGTCAACATGTGTTTGTGCAAAGATAACCATCCAAGATCATTTTGTTTTGTCACACGAATGTTATGGGGATTTGGTATATGCTATATTCCGATATTAATTACGAGTACCTTTTTCTTTTGCATGGCAGGTCTATAAACCAACTCTTGATCGGTTTGCAAATGCAGGTGGCTTGGTTGGAAACTCTCCTGCAGAAGCATGTAAAGATTTGGAAATTTCCTTTCAAACTTGCTATGACTTTGTTGTGCTGTTTACTAATTTTCCTCTGTACATGGTGTATAGAACTTTGTTGTTGCTTTCACTTCAATTTGATCTAAGGACCATGGTGAGAACCCCCCAACAAAAAAAAAAAAAAAAAGAATCTCTAATGGTTTTTTGCACTCCATTCATTGTCTCCTAAATAAGTGAAGCATTCAATTTAGCGGCTTCCCCCTTTCCCTCATCCTATTCTTTCATGATAAAGTGTGAAACCATTGGCTAATGTATTTTCAATCTGTAGATGTTGATGTACTTGCGATCATGGTCACAAATGAAGCTCAAGCGGAAAATGTCCTATTTGGAGATGTTGGTGCAATTCCAGGTAACTAATTCGTTTCTATATTTGTTTGATTTTTCATGTCTCTATTGACATGTTGTTTGGTTTAACCTCAACGCTTGCATTTGGTGCATCCATAATTCTTTCTTCCACTGTTTCTCCCGGATTCATGACTCAGCTGGAGCGACGATTGCAATGTATGTCCTTTGTCATGCAATGGATTGATTTAAAAGATGAACGCCCATCTAAATAAGAAGAATAAATTTAAATGTCAAAATGATGGCGCATTGAATAAGGGAAGTTCTGCAGACACTCATAGCTAAACAAGGTTCACTTTGGTTGTTCAAAAAAAAAAACTAAAAGTTTTATTCGATAAACTAAAGGGTTTATTTGCCAGCATTCTTATTCTAAATTTCGTGCTGCATGTGTCATATTACAGGTGAAGGAAAAGATCTGAAATTGGTGGACGCCCCTGTTTCTGGTCGTGTTAAAAGAGCTGCTGAGGGAAGTCGATGACTTCTCATATGATGTGAACAGGCTTTAAAGAGTTACGGACTTATTAATGTGCAACAAGAAGAATCTTATGGTGATATATCGTTGAGTTGACTCCTACATTTTCAGAGGCACAAATTTGATGTTACATGGTTGCGTGCTCACTATTATCTTGTTGTACATAGACACAAGGTCATTATGAGTAATGAATGTGACTCCTCTCAGCAATGATGTTGCACTGTCCACTAAGTTCTCTTCTCCCCTCCATGATCAAAGGCTAGAGAGTTTTGTAAAATCATCAGCTAGCCGTTTTCTTTATCTAAATGGCGCTTTAAAACAAAATGTTTAATCATGGTTTATATGTGGTGTATAGAAATGGTTTATACAATATTTTTTTCCTTCGGATGCATGTGAATAGGCAATGGTCTTCCATGATAGGAGGAGCCTGCAATTTGCAGTCAAACTGGCTCCTCACCGACTCTAGCCTTTGCAATTGTTTTTAGTGTGAGGATCGTTCGTTAGGACGAGGTCGAAACCACTATAAATCATATGGAACAAGCTGGGCGGTCTTCATGCACAAAAGCTCATTTCGAACTGTGCGAACCTTTGGCTGAGTCGTCTTTTGAGTAAGGGAGCACGTACAAATTTATTTTTTTTAATTTTTTTTGGTTAGTCGTACGAATTTATTTCCGAAAGCTTTAATGCAAAAAAAAAAGAGTTACCCAATTTTATTTCAAAAAGGATTGTTGGGCAAGAAATAGAGAAAAAATAAGGTGTCGGGTTTAGACGCCAAATTTTATATGCTCAATAACACAATGAGGTTTTAAACTAAGTGCGTGCAAAGTTTGATGGAATAATTTTGAGCATGGGAACATGTACGAATTTATTTCCGAAAGCTTTAAAGAAAAAAAAAAGAATTGCCCAAGTTTATTTCAAAAAGGGCTGTTGGGCAAGAAGTAGAGAAAAAAAATGAGGTGTCGAGTTTGGATGCCAAATTTTATTTGCTCAATAACACAATGAGGTTTTAAACTAGGTGCGTACAAAGTTTGACGTATTAATTTTGAGTAGGGGAACACGTACGAATTTATTTCAAAAAGCTTTAAAGAAAAAAAAACAAAAGAGTTGCCCAAGTTTATTTCAAAAATGGTTGTTGGACAAAAAATAGAAAAAAAATATGTGTCGGATTTGGACGCCAAATTTTATTTACTCAATAACACAATGAGGTTTTAAAGTAGGTGCGTGCAAAGTTTGACGGATTAATTTTGAGTTTGGGAACACATACGAATTTATTTCCGAAAGCTTTAAAGAAAAAAAAAAAGTTGCCCAAATTTATTTCAAAAAGGGTTGTTGGGCAAGAAATAGAGAAAAAAATGAGGTGTCGGGTTTGGACACCAAATTTTATTTGCTCAATAACACAATGAGGTTTTAAACTAGGTGTGTGCAAAGTTTGACGAATTAATTTTGAGCACGGAAACACGTATGAATTTATTTCTGAAAGCTTTAAAGAAAAAAAAAAGAGTTGCCCAAGTTTATTTCAAAAATGGTTGTTGGGCAAGAAATAGAGAAAAAAAATGAGGTGTCGGGTTTGGATGCCAAATTTTATTTGCTCAATAACACAATGAGGTTTTAAACTAGGTGCGTGCAAAGTTTGATGGATTAATTTTGAGTACGGGAGCACGTACGAATTTATTTCTGAAAGAATGAAAGAAAAAAAAAAGAGTTGCCCAAGTTTATTTCAAAAAGGGTTGTTGGGCAAGAAAGGTTTTAAAAATGAGGTGTCGGGTTTGGATGCCAAATTTTATATGCTCAATAATACAATGAGGTTTTAAACTAGGTGCGTGCAAAGTTTGATGGATTAATTTTGAGTAAGGGAATACGTACGAATTTATTTCCGAAAGCTTTAAAGAAAAAAAAAAAAAAAAAGTTGCCCAAGTTTATTTGAAAAAGGGTTGCTGGGCAAAAAATGGAGAAAAAAATGAGGTGTCAGGTTTGGATGCCAAATTTTATATGCTCAATAAAACAAGAAGATTTTAAAAATGAGGTGTCAAGTTTGGTAGCGCCAGCAGCAAAGAGAAGGTAATTATCTCGCATCTGTCTAGTGTTTCCTTGAATAGAATTTTCTTAATATTCTATTCCCGATTTTATATTTATTTAAAATTCTCGCTTGCTGTTATGTTCGGGAAAAATGGTTGATTTGCTGAAGAACAAGTTTGGATTTGATGATGCTTATAACTACAAGGAAGAACTGGATGTGGATGCAGCACTGAAAAGGTGAACCAAGAATATGGTAACGAAGATTGAGCAAATGACTGATGTACATCCAAACTTCAAGAAAGGTGACTTCGTTTGGGGCATGACTGGATGGGAGGAGTGTAGTCTAATTAGTGCGCCAAAGACTTGTTTTAAGATCGAACACACTGATGTTTTTTTGTCTTACTATACTAGCCTTCTAGATATGTTCCTTAATCATCTAGTGTGATACATTTTCCGTTCCAAGCAAAACAAAGGAGATTACAAAAAACTTGCACTTCATTCATATTCAAACTTCATGTGGACAAATACATGACATCTACTAAAACAACTTAATAATACAAACGACATTAACACATTTTACGGCAAGCTCATTTTATCATTCATCTTCATAGTTCAAAATAACAAGTTTCCTAAAATCACTATAAACACCCACGACACAACTAACATTGACTTCAATGCGGAATTTTGTTTCTTTAACTTCGACACATCTCTAATTTCCGCAAGAATCTCAAGCTCTCTGGAAGCACATGCCTTGATGACAGCGGCCAAAACCTACACTACCATAATATTGGCAATTAACTATGATATATTTTAAGAAGTTCACCATTATCTACAGAAACTATGATATATTTTAATAAGTTCACCATTATCAGCAGAAATAACGAAATTAGACATAATGGAATAAATATCAAATTAGATGAATAAAATGTCATAAACGACCGCAGTATCTTTCTATTTTTGAAACACCCATTCACCAACATGCTTTAATTCTTTCTAAAACAGTAAAAAAATCATTTATCATTCAGGCCCAATTTCGTGGAGACCAGAAATTGTATATTCATGAAATATACCGTACTTGCAATTACTTCTTATTAGCTTTTTGCTCATGCTTCTGTTTCTAGCACTTGAACATTTGAGTTTTCTTTGACATTGAACATGTCAAATGTTTAAAGACATAAAATTAGCATGTAGATTCATTAGAAGTCATGTAGAATCATTTAAAAATTACGAAAACAAGCTGTTCATAAGAGAAAACCAAAAACTGCTTTTTGGTCTTTCACAAAATGAATGAAACACACTCAATAAGAAGTGCAAATGAACAATTTTGAGATAAAAATTGCAGGACAAAGTAACAAACTATCACCAATCACTATTGTTCTTTACCAAAGACAAAGCACACCGATTGATAGCAATTCGATCACGAAACTACTACCCACAAAAAGATAAAACATTATACATGTTGAATGACAAACCAGTGATGAAACATCCATCAGAATTTTTTTCTTTTCCACTTAATGAATACCCCTCATTATTTTTCAAATGCACGTGAATATCATTAAGTAAGCATACAATCATCAAGAGTTTGTTTGCTCCATCAGAAATGGCAGCAAGACTGTCATACTGATCCGGATCAAAGTCATTCAATGCTGCAGTCAGGTATTCTCCCGCTGGTGTAGTTTTAACTTTCTCAGAAGTTGCTTTGACCAGAGCAACTGAACCGGTAGACATTTCAGCACTTAATGGCGAAGGAAAAACATTCAGAGTACGTGTCACGCCCCGATCCTCGGGCGCGCACACATCCTTCTACTCGGTCGATTTTATAATGCGATATCCCAGGACTAAGTATCGCCGACCCTTTCATTCATTAAGCACATGCGGAAGCAGTTATAAATCCCCAGACAGTAACACAATGGGATAGAAAAGTAAGGCTATATCTTTCATATTGAAATCCACAACCGAACCTTTATACATGGCATAACTCAAAGTCTATTCACAAGACTATTCATAACATTCTGGTCTCACCCTATTCACATTTAGACAGGATTCACAAAAGATGATGGGATCTCAGTCCTCATCCGCATCATACTCGGATCATCATCAGGGTTCTCCTCCAAGTGCTCCTCTTCGGTTTCTTTCTCCTCAGGCTTCTCATCATGGTCCTGAAATGTCCCACAACCGGGATGAGACTACATCTCAGCAAGTTCTACCCCACTAAGACTTGATTAGGAAACCAATACGCTAACCGGACTGCCTATACACACACGAGTCAGAGGACTTACCTTGGCCTCAGATTCCACATGCATATTAGTACAGTTCAGTAGGCACCTAAGCAATCACAGATCGATATCTCGATCAATCGACCTAGTCGATTACATGTCAATCGAACCCTTCAAGGTCAAATCACTCATCAATATAAAACCTCCCATTCGCCTTCTCAGTCACAGAGCTACAGTAATGCTCTCGGGCGTTGATTCGCCAAGGTGACGTACAGTGAACACTTTACTATGCTCTCAGATGTCTTTTTTGCCAAGGTGATATATTCATCACAGAGCCAACATAAACAATGGACAACACTCGTGCGTTCTTTAAGGCGCCGTTTTCACCAGTGATATTCTCAATCACCTAACCACGTATGTCCATGATAATGCATGTAGTAGACAGCACTCGTGCGTTCTTTAAGGCGCCGTTTTCACCAGTGATTTTCTTATCACCGAACCACGTATGTCTATCTCTGATGCAGGTAATAGACAGCACTCGTGCGTTCTTTAAGGCGCCGTTTTCACCAGTGATTTCCTTATCACCGAACCACGTATGTCTATACCTCGTACCGATCGATCTTAGCCAAAATTATTCTTAGTTCAGCCTCACAATTTTCTCTACTTTACAACTCATCAAAGCATTGTCAATGCTAAATAACCACACTCGGCTATCTGCCGATCAATCATTCAATTTCACTCAATTTCAATCAATTTAGGAATAATTCCTCAAATTGCACAATTAATTCAATTCAACACAACATAGATCTCAAATAAATAAACGAACTGCACCACGATAATCAGCACGAAATTTCAGTCACCGACTATCCCGTTGAATTTCCGAAAAATAAATAATTAAATAATTAATTTAAAAAAAATAAATAAACACAATAATTCCAATTTGGCACAACGTAAAACTCAATTAAATAAGCGGAGGTCTGTGACAATCAACATAAAATTCCAGTCGTCATTTATCCCCGCTTAATTTAGGAAAATAAATAATTAATTAAATAATTCCGAAATTTAATAAATAAATACGATAAATTCAATTTAGGCTGTAATGCCTAATTAACACCCGATAAGGGTCGGAAAAATCCCAAAAGCATCCAATAAATACTATAGGCATTTCTCAAGCTAAGTACACTAACTACCTAACTAATATGCAATGCAATTAACCAATAATCACTAATCCATTCTAATCTAACCACCTAATTGCACTTAATTAAATCTAATTAACCCTTAAGAATCATTAGTCTACTAAGCAAAGATTAGTGAGATTACTCACTTGGCAAAGCGAAGACCGGAACACCGCGATGGCGACGCGACGGCGCGACGGCAGCCAAAATCCGAGTTTTCGGCGACGTCGACAATCGCTCGGGCCGGGCCCAAAGGCCTTACAAGCCCACAGCAAATTGCTGAAGTTGCTGGAGATGGGCCCAACTGCTGGGCTAAAAATTCACGTGAGCTGGAGGATGAAGACTCGCTAGATTGCGGGCCGTGTGGGGATGGCCGAACGGCAGCAGCCTCGGCGGATCGTTGGACAAAGACGCTGTACTACTCGACTGCTTCAGTTGAGGAAAATTGAAGAAATCGGGGCAGCTTCGGTCTTCGTGGACAGCCAGAGGAGATGTGCGCTTCGTTGGCTGCTTGATGAACAAACGGGCAGCTGCATGGTCAACCAAAGAGCTGGGTGGAGAGGATTGTTGACCGGTGGGGATGAAAACAAAAGCGTGGCAGCTTGGACGTGGCAGAGGAAAATCGGTGGGCGGCTTCACGCGGGAAGACTTTGCTGGCCGAACTGCTGCTGGGGACGTGCGGAGTCGTCAACAAACGGAAGCCGAGATGGGGCACGCTCGCTGGCAGTGGGAGGAAGAAACGTGGACGAAGCTAGCGGTTGCAAGGTCAACAAACCGATTTTGTTGAGCGCTGAGTTGACCGAACATGGGGCGACGAAGATGGAGAGAGAACTCGATGGGGCGTGTGGTAGCTGCAGTGGAACAAAAGAAAGGGAAATGGTGGCAGGGGGGCTTCGGTGGTGTGAGATGGGGAAGACCGATAAGTGGGCTGGCGTCGGACACGCGTGGCTTCACCAGCTCGTTGACTCCATTTCACTGCTGGACGAGAGGCCGCGGGGATGGAGTTCGGTAGATGCTGGGCTGAAATTGTGGCTTCGGTGGGGAAGAGACGTGAGGAAGAAGGAAGTTCGCGGGGATGTTGGCGTGCAAGAGAAGCTGCCGAAGGAGATAAGGACGAGCGGATGAGCTGGCTTCGAATGAAGAAAGCGACGTGAAGCAGCTGGCGCGGATTGTTGAAGAAGTCACGGATGAGGGAAGAAAATTCAACAAATTCAATCCACTTAATTAATTGCATGTCTCCCAATACTTTATTGTCTTAATACTCACAAATAATTCAACTTAAATGCAATTGTTGCACCCCCCTTGCCATAGTTCCGAATTTCATTGAATTACCTCAATTTCTTTATGTAATTTCCCACATCAACGTCCAATTTAATCGTGGGAAAAGCCCACGAAATTTCCACACTTTCTTGTCGCCAAGTAGCTCAGTCTGGAAGTTAGAATTTTATTCAAATGAGCTCAATCGAATTTCCGCTAATTTTATTCGACGTCCGAATCGATTTTTCATAAAATTCCGGTCTCGATGGAATTTCTTTGAAAGACAAGACGACATGCTATAAAAGAACCATGACATGCTCGAATGTCCGAATTCCGACTCCGAATTCAATTTCATGGTTAAAATTGGCCAAACGCGATTTTAGTCCGATCCGACCTATTGAGTAGCTTTTAGGGATTTTACCGCGGTTATATCCCTTAACGGCTTCACTCAATAGATTGGTTAATTCGTGAGTGATCAGCTCAGAGAAAAAGGACCATCAGCGCGGCGACGAGATGTCCATTTCATATATTCGGGACGGGGTCGAAATTTTGGATGTCACAGTACGTCCAACATTGTTGTTCTTGTCCTGGAAAAACCGACAATGGAAGAATGGACAATGTGAAACATGGTGTAGGCTAGAATCAGAAAAAGCAAGTTTCATCTTAGAAACGTACCAAGATGGCATGTTTGTGGTTCCTTTCGATAATGGACTTGATATCTAAAAAGAATGATAAGCATGTCAGAAATCTGAGAAAGTATCCTTACCAAAAGAAAGAAGTAAACCGAAGAGCACCTTGCATAATCACTCAAAAATATAAATACAAAAACTTAGTCAATGGAGTAGAAGCCTCCACATATGAAAAGCCAATACAGCCCATGAAAACAATAGAGGAAGCAGACAAGTCAAATGCCTTTCACTTTAGCCCACGAGTAAAAAGAGGCCGAGTTGATTCTTAGTCAGCATGGATGAACCCAAATGAAATTTACTGCAAGTTCAAAGTTTAATCTAAACGAATTTTTATTTCCCTAAACATATTATTTGCCAAACTCATTGTCAGTGCAGCTCTAACCTATGGATGAACCAAATTACATCCCCTTTTATGACCCAAATTATACTCCCCCAACTCACATAAATTGGACCGTGTAAAATTCAGCACCCATGAGAACTCTACAACTTACAAACAAGTCACAACCGAGTTACTAAATAGAACTTATCTCATCACAATGAAATGTTGCTGATAGCAGGAGAGTTGAGTAAAGGTTCACCAATATCTTCACAGAACAATGACCATAAGCAAACCTACAGACTTGCACTGGAAATGATAAACTAATAACTGAGGCTATGAAGGAGGGAAAACAATTCATGCATATATTTCTACATCTAAGTGAAGTCACGTCCTAATTAAACCAAAAAGGAGGGAAAACAATTCATGGCAGGAGAAGGAGATGCAAAGACTAGCTTCCAAATGACTTGGCTGCACTATGCCTTGTTAAATCAGTAACTAAGCGACCACCTCAAACACAGATAGGGCGTACAGATCATGACATAAGAATGAAAAGACAATCAATGCACTTAACGGATACAAATTGTCTAATGCATTCCCATTATATGTTATTGCAGCAGAACTATGTGTACCAAATTGAGGTACATACGAATGCCCCCATGCAGTTTTGTGGATGTTGAGACGGCATCTGCAAGCCCTGGACACATACACCAATGAGAAAGCACGGGCACACAAGCATATGCTCCTCCTTAAAGGCACACATGCATACACCAACATCTCTGTACTTCAACAAAACTTTGGAGCCGTATCAATTGTCTCCCATCATATACAAACTAAAATTACATCAACTTTTTCCAGTAATATTTGGTGGTTTATTTCACACGAATAGGACCATCATCAAAACTTTCCAGGAGCAACTATAACCATAAAAAGCATGTTTCAAGAGTTCAAAGAGGGAAATTCCAAGAATCCAAGATCAGTAAAAGAACGGCAAAGCATATGATCAACTTAGTGGTGAAACAGATGATAAAGCACAGGCTGAAAAGCATTAAGTTTCAAATAAGACGAACTTGCAAAAACTGAATAGTTGAATCTTGCTGCTGTATCTGCAGCTTCTGAGCCTGCTCCATCTATGCCAGTTGAGCAAGTTGATTTTTGAGCTGCGCATTCTGCTCCTTTTCAATCTTATGCTTATCTGCCAACATTATGTTCTCAGACTGCATCAGAAAAAGTTATGATTTCAGTATATAATCCTAATAAATACCACAGATGGAAATCATTTCGAAATTAAAACACAACATTTTCCTGGATTTATATTGAACTGCTTATGCACTTACTACAGACAAGGAAGAAGTTAATTATGGGTGTTAACATCATTAAATATTTCCCAGAAACTTAATTATAACTACAAATTTGATAAAAATTTCACACTACAACACTTATTAAAAACCAAATGCAACACTGCATGGGAGTCCATCATCAAAAATGTATTTCACAGAGGATAAAAGATGTAGATAGAGAGCAATATGTCTAACAACCATTAGCATCCATTGAACTAACATTACAAGAAAAAGTTTTCTTTGGAGAATAGTATCTAATTCCCTTGGGAAAAGGCGGTCATTTGGAGGACAACTACATGGAAATCTTGCCCTAAAGAAAGACATTTGTTCAAAGAGGTTGCTCAAATAAATCTGGGACACATTTTTCCTCAGAGAAGCCAGCATTAATCAGGAGTGCAAATGATCAACCGAAGTAATTGATCATCATACAAGTTCCACACAAAACTTGGAGAAATGCCACTATGAAGTTGCACACCTTCCATGCCTTTTGAACTTCATTGAAAAGGAGGACACATTCCGTGTGGGATAAGTACATTGAATTTGAACTATCTTACCTTGAGAAAAATGCCCACTGCCCTGTCCAATGCAGAGTTAGCCAACTCTCTTCCTCCTTTGGTTTCCATGAAATGCACATAACGCATCCAAAATTCAGGATAGTTTGCAGCAGGAATCAGACACCTCTCATAAAGTTTAACAACCTACAAATTATCAATCTATGCCAACATAAGAAATAATGGGGACCAAAAGTTCACAGTTGGCACAGGAAGAAAGCACTCGAATGCCAGTATTACCTAATCAAAATCCTCTTGCTTCTCAACAAAATCTAAATATTTATGCTAATTTTCCACTTGATTGTCATCAAGTGGCTTCATATGGAAATAAGATCTCCGAATGCATGACTCAAAGCCACGAATCTTTTCATCCATTTGGTGTGACTCCTTGTAAAGCTTTTTCTCCTATTTTCATGTACTTGTGAAGTGCCCTTGACCTATCTAGGCCATTGGATGAACCCAACAAGTTTCCAACCACATTGGCAATTTCCTCATCTTTATAAAATATTTGCACTTCACTCTGGATCTCACTTTCGTGGTTGAATTCCAAGTCAGGCTCACTTGTGCTTACCATCTCCTTTTTCCAAATGGTAACAAACTAAATAAAGCTGAAAAGGCGAAAGAAGAAAGACAGATAAAGGAAGTTAACAACATAGAACAAAATAAATATCCAAAAGCATAGCAGGTACATGTGAAAAGTATTCTTTTTTCTTTTCTATTTTTCTTGAGATCAACATAGAGACAACGCCATAACACAATAAATGGAACATAAAATCGACTATGAATTGCCACCTCCAAAAAGGAGGTGACCTAGTGAGGCAACTTATGAGAGAGCATCCATCGGAATTGGGGTGTCTTGTTCATCTTTAAGGAATAGGCGTAGCCGTACAATATTAAAAGACAAAACATGCAGATCCTTATTTAGATGTAGCCAGCAAGAAAATTGACGTACAAGTCATAACTTTCCATTGCATCATGCCATGATCTTACCAAACACAGAATTGACAATATCGTACATGAATATGCAGATCAAATTTTTCAATATTTTGCAGTCACTCAATTACCCTTCAGTTATTATTAATGAACATAATAATGCCACTCTCCTATCCTTGAACACGTACCCATCCCTCACCTGGTCGATTAATAGCGACGTCTCAGGACGCATCGCCGACCCTTTCTTTTTAATACGCATGCGGAAGCATGTAAATTAATCCCCAGACAATAAAACAATGGGATAAGAAAGTAGGATTAAATTCCAAACTTTAAAAAACAACCACACTTATATACATTGCAAACTAGTGCACATATATATAAAGCAGGCTACTAAGTCAGATTCAACTTAGAAAAGTTCAGAATCAAGGTCTGCAAGCAGGGGTGGGGGTTCCACAAACTACGGGTCCTCGTCCTCCTCTTCATCATCCTCCACACTCCAACTGGAGCCTTCAGCAGATTGCACCAAACTTCCAAGATCTTCAAAATTCAGGTCTGCTGCACCTAGGGACCTGAAATGTTGTCCCACAATCGGGATGAAGCTACGTCTCAGCAAGTTATACCCCCTAAGACCCGATTAGTAAACCAATACGCTATCTAGGCTGCCTATGCACACACGGGTTAGAGGACTTACCTTGGCCTTAGATTCCACTTGCATATTAGCATAGTTCAATAGGCACCCAAGTAATCACATATCGATATCTCGATCAATTGACCCAGTCGATTACATGTCAATCGAACCATCGCAAGGTCATTTCTACTCAATCAGTCAATTCACAACATCAGATCAAATCATTGAATCACATTAAATCCACACTCAGATCGAATCATCGATCAATCAACTTAGTCAATTACATGTCATCTCGACCCTTTTCTTGGTCGGCTCATCTCAATTACTCAAATTCAATGCTGAATTACGGCTTAGCGAGCACAGCCGATGCGATCCTCTCAAATACTCAACCCCAACGCTGAATTATGGCTCAGCGAGCACGGCCTACTAAAACTTTGGCGGTAATGCTAAATTACGGCTCAGCAGACACGGCTTACTAATTCTTTAGTGGTCATGCTGAATTACGGCTCAACGGACACAACTGATTCTAAATTTGGTGGTAGATTACGGTCCAGTGGACACAACCATACTTTGGTGATAATGCTGAATTACGGCTCAGCGAACACAACCTAGATTAGGTGGTAATGTTGAATTACGGCTCAGCAAACACAACCGATTCCAAATTTTGTGGTTTCCATGCCCTATTCCACACTGTCACACACCCATCATACATCATTTCATCTTTCAATAGTCTTTTCAATGCGACTAATAACCCTTCAACAGTATACTTAGTCACAGAGCTACATTAATGCTTTCAGGTGCCGATTTCACCAATGTGACTTATGTAATAAACAATTACGTGTGTTCTTTAAGGCACTGTTTTCACCAGTGATATCCTTAATCACCGAACCACGTATATCCATAATGATGTATGTACTAGACCGTTACGTGTGTTCTTTAAGGCACCGTTTTCGCCAGTAATATCTTTAATCACCGAACCACGTAGGTCCATAACATTGTACCTAATTGGTCTTAGCCAAGAGTATTCCCATTTCACTCTTACAATTCTCTCTACTTTAGCCCATCAAAACATTATTGGCGCTAAATAATTATACTCGGCCATCTACCAATCAAGCATTCAATTTTCATTCAATTTAGAATAAATTCTTGAAATATCACAAACAATTCAATTCAGCACAACGTAAAGCTCAAATAAATAAATGGACTGCACCACGACAATCAGCATAAAATTCCGGTCGTCGACTATCCCTGCCTAATTTTCGAAAAATAAATAATTAAATAATTAATTTCGAAAATTAATAAATAAATACAATAAATCCAATTTAGGCCTGTAATGCCTAATTGAAGCCCGAGACGGGTCGGGAAAAATTCCAAGATGCATTCAATAAATAGAAGTACGTCTCTACTTACTAATTACATGAACCAAACACCTAACATGCCTCATTAAGTCACTAATTTAATAATTATAAACTAATCTAACCACCTAATTGCACTTAATTAAATCTCATCAACCATTAAGCATCATTAGCAGACTAAGAAGGGATTAGTGAGCAAAACTCACCCGATTAACAATCCGTTCAGATCGAATCGTGCGGGAAAATCGCGGGGGACGTTAAACTCCAAAGCGGGCCTAGGTTTCTAGGTCGGGATTGACCTCAAAACGGGCCACAAAGGTGTTGCGAGACCCACAAATTTCCTTGCTGCTCTTGGCTGGAAATGAGAGGAAATTAGCTTGGTTTAGGCGGGAATTGATCGGGAATGAGGAAATAGGCCAAACCAAGCCTAGATGTGAACTCACGGAGGTTGAATGGGGCCGGGACAGCTTCGTTTGAGCTCCACCAGATCTGAAACAGCAGCTAGAACACAGGGACAACCTGCTGGAACCGTGTGAGGGCGAGAGGGAGCGGAGGCGCGCGAGGGCGGGGACGGCCCTCGGTGATGCATGCGGCAGTGTGGGCGACGTGCGGCTTGTTCCAGTGCTTCCTTGGCTGGTGGTGGTGGTCGCACGGCTTGGAGGGAGAGAGGAGAGGCCTTGGACGGTGGAGTGAGAGAGAGGGAGGGAGAGGATAGAGATGAGTGGTGTGAGGGCTCCACCAAGCCAATTCTTTCCATAAAATTGTCTCCCAAGCCTTGCCCATCAAGCCAACATCCCTTGGCTGTCATTTGGCCACCAAGACCTTCATTTCACAACCTTGAAATGGTCCAAAGACCATAGGAAGAGGGGGCATACGAATTTTGAAGGAGATGGCTCCAATTGGCTTAGTTCTTGCTCAATTAAATCTCAACTGGCTTTAATAAAATCAATTGACGCCTCCATATTTCAATTGACATTTTTCCTCACCCATGAATCCATCTTGCATCTCAATTTAGTGACCAAAAATAATATCCGGCCTTTTATGCACAAAAGCGATCCTAAACCGACTTTTTCCCAACTCGGTTGTTAGAAAAATCTTCTAAGACTGAGTCACGGGTCCTAAAATTTATTGTAACATGACATAACTTTTTAAGGCAAATGACCCGTGGTCGATTTTCTTCGAACCACTATGAACCCACTTGACACATTGGCGACTCTCGGTTGTTGTGAAACTCTTGAGGATTCAAATACGAACACAGGGTACCAAAACGATAGTAAAATCAAATTAGTGTCGGTCAATGAGAATTTCCTAATTTAGTGGTGTCACCCACGATCGGCCACATATCTTAGTCGAACCGACCTATTTCTGATCTCAAATCGATTTTATATTGTACCCTAATGACCTCTAAAGATGAGCATGGTCAAGAAGCCGATTCCTGGTCGAATTCTCAAGTCTATTGCCTTAAAATTCCTTAATAGCTTCCCCGGATAATCTAGTTATCTCATGAGTGGCCATCTCAGAGAAAAGCACTATAGGCGCATCAATGAAATGCCCGATTTATTCAGTTGAAAACAGGATTGAAAATCTGGGATGTCACAAATAAGACAGGCAAGTAATGATTCAGTGTCCTCTTATAATTCATCCAAAAGATGTGCTATTTTTCTCCTTGAGAAAGTCAATGATCATTTTAGAGCTCTCAATCACGTGTTAATGGTTTATATGAAGGTTTGTTAGGTGCTAAGAAAAATGGCAGGAAATTCACATGCTCAGACATGGCTGTTATGTAATATATCTTTGTGCTTGTATCAATTACACTCATCGTCTTGACTTGAGTTCCTCAAGTTGCAGCAGGGATGTGACATCCACTAAGCAAAGCATTGGCGAGGATCCAAACCTCCTGTTGAACAATATATTGCAATCTGAAAGAAGTTGCTACAACTTGCTATCTATGGCCAAATCTACAAATTATAGTCATAAATACAACTTATCTATGCTCTGACTTGGCTGTTATGTAATCAAACTAGTGTTCATATCAATTACATTCCTTATGGTGAAGTGTGTCCCCAAAAGATGCAACACGTCATTTGCACTAAGCAAAACATGAAGAGCTAGGATTCAAACCTCCTGTTCAATCATGTATATAGGAATCTGAATGAAATTGCTACAAATTGCGATCTATGGCCAAATATATTAATATTGGCCACATAAACAACACAAAGGGTTCCAGCTAAGCATTATCACTTATTACAAGTTTGACACTTTCCCATTACTATGCAGAATAGGTGCTTTACCTAGACTTCACAGTTCAAACTCTCACAAAATAGGCTTCTTTCACCAAAAATTAAGAAATAAGGTACCAATATGCTGTGTTTGCTGTTAGACCATGAAGTAGAATGAACAGTGCATTACTAGCAAACGTTTCTCCAACAAAGACTTCAAATCAAGAAGGTTTAGACACAATACAACTTGACATGAAATGGAAAAGATAATAGGTCAACATAAAAAGGCCTAAAATTAACACCATATCACTCCTTTTGTATAAAATCTATTTGCAAGGCTGAAGCTCAGAGAAATACCTGTCATAGTAATGTTGTAACTTTTTGGTAGGAAATCTCAGAGTCTGCACATAAATCTGAGTGAGATAGCTCTACTGGGATAGTTCAAATTCAATGTACTTATCCCACACGGAATGGCACAAGTAATCTGACTGCAGAGTATAGGAGACCTTCCATGCCTTCTGAACTTCATTGAAAAGGAGGACACATTGATCATTTGCATCTCTCAACGCTTGTTTTAGCCCCAAAACCATCTTTCAACGCTTGTTTTGCATCGGTCGGAAAGAGAGAGGGTAGAGAGAGAGACAGAGTGGTCGCATGCCGGAGGGCAGAGAGAAAGAGAGGGAGGTTGCACGCCGGTCGGTTGCTCGCAGTCGTCTCGCCGGTATCCTCCTAGTTCATCGGTTGATCACGGTGATTCACCAGTCGGAAAGAGGGAGGGCAGAGAGAGATAGGGAGGTCGCACGCTGGTCAATTGCTTGCAGTCGTCTCGCCAGTATCCCCCTGGTTCGTCGGTTGCTCACGGTGGTTCACCGATCGAAAAGAGGGAGGGCAGAGAGAGAGAGAGAGAGAGAGGGAGCTCGCACGTCAGTCGATCAAAAAGAGGGATGGCAGAGAGAGGGAGCTCGCACGCCGGTCGGTTGGTCACAGTCGTCTTGCCAGTATCCTCTTGATTCGTCGGTTGCTCGCGGTGGTTCGCCGGTTGGAAAGAGGGAGTGTGGAGAGAGAGAGAGGAAGTTCGTCGGGCAGAGAGAGCGAGGGTAGAGAGAGAGAGGCGTGAAGAAAGAAAATCAGGACTGAAATTTTTTTCAAATTGGCGCCTCTTTTTCTCTCCAGAATGTGGGTCCCATGAGGACACGTGTCGTGCTCTCACCACCTTCTTCTTTGCCAGGCTAGAGTGTGAGGCGTACCTAATAATTTCTCGCTCTCTACTCTCTTTCTTTACTCAGTGGGTCATTTCTCTCTCCTGTCTTCTCACTCTCTCCCCTCTTTCCTGACCCAATGACGTTGTCTCCTAAAATAGCGCTCTCCGATGAGGGCTGCGCTCCCACCAACGACGGCAACACTCCTTCCCGACAACGGCCTCTCTCTCTACTCCACGGCCTCTTCCTCCCGACCTCTTTCTTCCTGAATCGCGCTCCCTCCCGACGCTAGGCTTTCTCCAACGATGGTCGTGCTCTCTCCACTCTACTCAAAGCCGTCTCTCTCTAGAAGCGCTAGATCTGCGACTACAATCCCCGCTTTTCAGGCTCTATTTTTTCTTTTTGCCGGGTTTTATGTATGCATCTTTGTTTTGGGTGAAGCTAGCATGTTGATTGTGAAAATTTCTTGTTTTGCCACAATGTGTGTAGGGTGGTTCTTGCAGAACGGAGATGCAGTCGCTTTGTTCTCTCATCTAATCTTCAATCGCTTTCACACTCGGCTCGGCTCAAAGCCATCCGACTAGGCCTCATCATTTCACTTCGGGTTCTTCACTGGTCTCTAGTCTCTGTTCGATTCTCTCAGCTCAGCATGTAAGCCCCTCCTCTTCCTTCTTTTTTTTCTTTTTCTGCTCGTGTTGCATCCAATATTCTGGATATATGGCCAGAGCAAAATGTTCTAAGGTCTTGTTGTCACTCTCAAGGTATTCGAGGACAACATCCTGGTTCGGGAGCTGCTTGAAGCTAGAGGCGAAGGGAGAGTGTTGGTCATCGATGGCGGAGGAAGCTTGAGATGCGCTCTGGTGAGTGGGGAACATGATACGAAGTCATCCTACACAAGTATGAAGTCATTTTTTTTTTTACCTTTCTTGACATTTTGGTTCCATGAAACTTCTATGGCAAAAGCTTCTTGTTTATGTTTAAACTCAAAGTAAAATTGCTGCTTCGATCACATTTGAACGTAGCTCTTGCTTGCATCATATAGTAATCGAACTTGGCCTTTTTGAAGTAGTATTCAAGGAGCTAGAGCTCATTATTTTGTCCTCCTGCTCTTTCTAGGTTGCTTTCGACTTTGATGTTTGTGATGCTCGAAGGAAGCCACCTGTTGACAGCATGTGGCAGCAGGGTATGGCTGCTTCCTTTTTGTAGTCCATTTTCTATTTTGGTGGTGAAGTCAATACCATAATAATGTAGAAATTTGGTCTTTCATGATGAAGTCCTCATTTTTGCTGGGGCACTGCAATAAATACAAAGTGCTGATGTTTTATTGAGCTTCAGAGTCTTTTGGTTGAGATGATAGTGACTTATGTTTCAGCTATCCTGTCTTTCGATATATGAACTGTTACAAGAAGAAATATATTTAAGATGAGAAGTATTTTGTTTTGTTTTTTATGTTAAGAGGGTCTTTTCGGGCTATCCTATTTGTCACGACCTCCTTTTTTCCATCCGGCGAAAAAGAAGAAGGTTTAGGGGTATTTGCCTAAAAAGGCGGACCAATGGCCCTAAATTAGGCGCGAGCTCTCCCAAGCCCATACCTCGCGCGACATTGGATTTTGAATTTTAGTTCTTAACAACCTATGTAATTCTAGGAGTCGCCACTAGCCTATTGGGGTTAGCTAGAAACCAATCAAGACACGGGACTGTTGTCTCGATTCCTACACAACAAGAGATTTCTAGAAACGGGGACTTGTTTACGCCAATGTTTCTATTAGCGCCCTTTTGGTACCACTAACTTGGAAGGTTGTTTATCTAAATGGCCATACAATCTTGATTACCAATTATAATATTTACGAAACCACTAAGTGTCCATACAAATGTTTTTGTAGTTTTTTTTTTTTTTTAATGTCTAGACTAATCCTAACATAAATTAGAAGAGAAATTTACACTCAAATTAATAAAAAGCGGCGCGTAAGTAAACATCCAAGAAATTGAACTGACTTGAAAATAAACGCGGAAAAGGTAAACCCGATACAAGCCGGGCAAATAATATTACATGGCCTTGTTATCACGCCTCGGGACAGCACCCCCATGAGCAAAATGAGAATTCAAATATGCATGAAATTTCTTTAAATAGTTTTAATCTACGCAAAATGGATTATTTACAAAAATGGTTATAAAATACTAAAATAGCATTAAATTAGGAAAATGACCTTTTAAAATTAGGAAAATTTCATATATGTCATTTCTATCCTAATTTGATGCTATCTAACATTTTTTTGATATTTTTGAAATTTTCATATTTTTCTCTTTTATTTAATTATTTTTTTAAAAAAGTAATAATAATTCCTTAAACCGATCTATGCTAACATGGAGTAACACAGCACATGAATATCACAATAATCAAGCTCAAATCGACCGTTTCAAGATCGAAGCTTAGTTTTGGTATTTTGTCGAATACTTGGTGTGCATTAAACTAGCCCCAATAGCCTTCTCGAGCCATGTTTGCAGCCTTCAATCTCCAGTCATAAGCAATCTCATGTGGAACTAAAGTATCAAGATTATACTACCACATGCAAAGAACAAGATGAGATAGAAATCATAACTAAAAACACACTAGAACCAAGCTAAAATCGTCCTCAAATACACGGGTTTGAGCTGATTTTGCAAATCTGGGTTCGAACCCAAGTCAAGCAAACGGGTTACATGCCCATATTCAAGCCCCGACACTCATCACATACGAGATCTAAGGGAAATGCTACTTAATCCGCATGAAAGTAAGTAACATAGGCTTTCAAATGCAACAAACATCATAGACAATCACTCACCGAACAACATCAGTTTTTTGGACTAGTTTTCCTCTTGATTTTTCACTATTGAAACATGTTCAATCTCGAACAAAAATACATCTAGGATACTTACCTTGCTTCCTAGTTTCTTTTGCAAGTGGTTCTCGGCCGAGGAAACCAAGAAATTATCCTCGGGGGCCCGTGCAAGTTGGCTTCTTCAACTAGAAATGAGATCTGCAAAAAAAATGAACGAGAACGAAGGTTTTTGTTAACCTCTAAAATCAGACTTTGAGACGTCTTTTGTTGGAAAAATTGACACCAAGAAAAACTATATGTATTCTAGTTTGGGTTAAAATTCAATATTTTCCTCATTTGTTTCTCAAATTTCTCAAAAACACTAGCTTTTCTCCACTCGTGACCAACTAGGCTCAACATCTAGAAAAAATTTCAAGTGTTTCCTGGCCCGCCTGTAGGGTGTTTTTCGGGGGGCTTTAGGAGGCCTTCCCGATCTGGTGGGGCCACCAATATGGCTACTTAGCAGCTCCGAATTAAGACTTAATCGTGGACTGAGATTTGGCAGCTGGTTTGGGTGCTTTAATCCATCACTTTGGCTGCGGTTTTTGATCAATTAGCAAGTTCATGTATAGTAGTTTAAGATCTCGACCAAATTTCGCAATTGTGCCCACCCAATTTTGCAAAAAAGTCCCTCAAAGTTGGCCATTTTCTTATCCGAAAATATCCAATTCAATACAAATGTGGTCTTTTTGGC